>JANZXP010108332.1:0-18775 GCA_027576715.1 Erythroxylum flavicans
TGCGTGATTACTGCGTGATTTCGTGTTTTAAAATTAATCAACCCCAAATCAATTCCTTTTATTTTATTTTCATTTTTTATTTTTATTTTTATTGCTTTCACACAAATAAACAATTACTACATTGGTCTCTGTGGTTCGACCTTATTCACCACTTTACTCGTTTAAGTGTTCTAGAGTAGGAATTTATTTTTGCTGGTTTGACACGCCATCAACCTCACTTGCAAAGATCCTAACTTTGGACTTCGATGTCTAAAACTTATCATTGGAAAGCTAGAGAAATAATATAAAATTTCTACGAAGGCAACTTCGTCCAAGATCATCTTCTCTACTTCATTTTTCCTCTACGTTCTATCCTCTATGTGATGACATGTCCTCTGTGTTCTGACGTCATCACAGACGATACTTCGATAGTCTACTCATCCTTCTCTCTGTGTTCTGACGTCATCATAGAGGATACTTCTTTTGTATTTCTCCTTTGCATCTACCTCATTTATTAAAATCCATCAACCTTCTCAACCGCTCTCATTTATTCGAAACTCAAGTCAAAATTATCCAAACTTAATCATTAATTAATTCTCACACCTCAAAATTATGAAATCAACACATGCAATGTGAAACTTAACCGTGATCATATCATACTCTTCATTAACTTACTACACAGATTCAATTAATTCTCCTTAGTTCGAAATCTCTTATCCACTAAAAAAACCAAAACACAAAGATGAACTTCTCTACATTTCTCATTTATTAGTTCTAGTCTTCTAAGAAAAGTTCGGGGTCCAACATCTAAGTCCAGATAGCAGGATCGTGCGAGTGTTGGCGAGCCTTGGCCAATGCTTGGCACGCAGGTCGGCACGAGGAAGGCATGTTGATGAGGAAAGAAGGCGAAGTCCTACGAGTTGGCGAACTAAGTCATGCAAGATCCGAGGGTGTGCGAAGGCACTTGACTTCGACGAGGCAGGTCGGAGGTATGTAAAACGTGCGAAGTTTGATTTGTGACTTATACTTAGTCATGGAACGACGAGATTACACCATGAAGTGAGCTGGATCATGGAAGATGGACTTGTCCATGGACATGCATTAACGGATCTATGTGCGGATAGGCTTGGTGAACACATCAGTAGTGACGTGGTAACTGTGGATAATGTGGCACATGATGACGTGACGGATAAGATCGCAATGGATGAACATCAACTTTAAGAGATAAAGATCATCTGGAAGGATCATTTTAAGATAGAGGAGATCTTCACAGATAAAGATAATCATTCCTAGATAGACTAATCTTTTAAATGTGATGTAACTTAATCCTATTAAGGATAAGATAGGATAAGGTTGTGATCTTAGCTAGTAGAGTTCTATTAGGACTCTTAGTCATTTGAAGGAGCCTATAAATAGCTCATTAGAGTTGAGAGCTATTCATTCACTCACAGAGGAGAGTGAAGACAGAATATTCGATCAGTGAGAGAGATCATTGAGAGAAATCACTCAGAGGAGAGAGCTTTGAGAGTTGACAGCTTTTGGGAGAGTTCTCATTGTAAGGGCTTCTAGTAGGGAGTTCCTTAGAAGGACTTCGAGTAGGGAGTTTTTTGCGAATGCTTCGAGAAAGAGATACTTGTACCTTTTGTTAGCATTTTATTGAGAGTTAATGAAAAGGTAGCTTCGGCTACATTTATACATCTCTTGTTACTTTCTTTACTCTGTCTTTCACTTGTGTTATTTTGTGTATGAGAGAAACACTTTAAACGCTTTTGTGCACCTGAGGTGTTCGAGGGATAACGGACTTAGTCGGCGACATTCAGGTGAGAAAGCTGAATCTTTGCTTAAGCAGACTGAAGCGGGATTGCCGAACGAAGGTGGGTGCTATTTATGGTAAAAGTTTGGGTCCAAAGTAGACCTTTGTGACAGTTACCTTCTACAAATGTGTTGGTTTAAGGTTTCAAAACATCCTCAAAATTGTTAACAAAGTTATGGCGTACATACCTAAGCTTTATCTATGGGAGCGTCATCACCTTTTGGTTCCATCTGTATGTGCCCATATAGAGGGACTGAAAAAAGTAAGAATAAGAGGATGATAACATTTATACGTATTTGGGTCTTATCTGCAGTTTATTCGTTTGATATATATGTAATTCGTAATAATATTTATTATTTATAAGAGTTTTCAAATATTAATCTGGTGATTTTAATGGTCGCAACTCACATTTGTGTTTCATTTTCATGTTTTAGATTAGTTACCATTCGTATTTATTATATTTTAATGCCATTGGTTGCTATAATTATAAAAAATAGAATGTTTTTTTTATTCAGTCTAAATCTTATTTTATTTTATAATTGATCTATTTTATAGTTGATAGGTACGTTTATGAATAATTATTTATAAATTATTTATTTATTTGAAATAGTTAGTATATAGCTATAGTTATTTATTTTAACTTTTTTTTATATCTTATCTAATTTAGTTATATAAATAGAGGTATTTCATTCCATTTAGACACCTAATTACATATAAAGCACGATTGGACCATCTTTTTGCACTAGTTATTTCATACATATTTTTCATATATACTTAGTTTTAATAGCAAAAGTTAAGATAATTGTTTTCTAGCTAATGTAAACATGATATGATTCCATAACAAAGATGAATTTCAAGCAATTGGTCCCTTATGTCCAGGGCACTTCACGAAAACTCCCAAGCACAAGGTGAGATAATGGCACAGATAAAGGCTCTGTGCGCAATCTCGGAATAAAGAAATGCAGCAAACTCTAACTTCACAGAAGGCCTTCAAGTTTCAAGCTGAGGTTGCTGCCCTTCCAAATTCAAGGGAACTTATTATATAAATCATAAATCATGTGCTAAAATTGTAGAGATGACGTTATGGAAGTGGCATTAATCTAGTCAAATAAAGCAGGAAAAAACACATAACGATCCCCGATGCGAAATGGATAAGCAAGGTCTAAAGATAAAAAATTTGACTAGTATATGCTTTGGTCTGCCCATTGGATTATAAATATTGGCAGAAGGTGGAAAAGAATAGAGGCAATTGCCCGGAGATTCAACCATCGTACTTATAACGTCATGAATGGCTCCCTAACTAAGAACACATTGCACTAATGACTGTGCAGTGCAATCAGCATAAACAATCCATGTGCGGATGTTGCTTAATTTTTTCAAACTCATCCTGCATAAAAGAAAAAAGACGAGTTTATCAAGCAAGTGATACAACATCCCAAAGAATATCTACAAGTATTGAAACTAACACTGAGAACAACAGCAGCAATTGCTTAAAATCATACACTAACCTTCCTTAGTGACCCCGAAAATTCTAATAATAGCAGCAGGTCCCGACCTATCAGGTAACAGTTCTTTATGACTCTCTCCAATCACGTAATCAATCTCCAGCTGCTGAAATACGAACAAAAACATAACAACAAAAAAGAAAACGTAAAAAACACTTCTTTACACAAAACCCTAGCCATGAAGGACAAAAAATCACACAACTAGTCCCAAAACACCAAAATTACTCACTAATGCTCAGAGATTGAGAGATATAACCACTGGAGAGAGCCGGACGAGTCCACTTATCGACTCGAGAAGCGACATCGCGGAGCATGAGGTTTTCCTCGTCCTGGGCAATGAGAGTTTCTTCGAGGAAGAAATCCTCGTCGACGAATTCTTCGTCTCCGTTGGGTGAAATAGGTTGATACTTGGTCGGAGGCGGCGGTTGCGGAGGCCGTTCTCCGGGTGTTGCGGTTACGGTTCATCGGCGCGGCTGAGCCGGAGAAACTTGGGAGGGAAAAGTAAAGAGCCTGCCAGTTTTGAGTTGGGGATTTTATCATCGACGATTATGTCACGTGAGTATCACGTGGGTATGCAAGAAAGTGTTATATTCAATTTTTTAATATTTTTTTATTTTTATTGAAAATTTATGATAAAATACGTATACGTGTGGATTAATCAATTATTTATTTTTTAATTTAGTATTTAAATCCAATTCAATTTAATTGAAATCAATTTGAACTAATCATTAATTGTAATCATAATAAATTATTGGAAATCAAATTTAATTAATTCTTGTCAAATTTAAAAATTAATTTAAATCATGCCTGTAGTATTTAATTAGTAAATGTATAATATTTATGCTACGTATGTCTCATTATTATTTTTAAATAATATTATAAAATTTAAAAATTTTATTTTTAATTACTTAAACTACAAACTAAATCTTCTTTTTTTAATAAATGCACCTTCTACTTTTCATATACATAATAAAACATAGTAAATATTTGAAACTTAATAACTCACCTATCATGGCCCTACTAATTCATAAATTAAAAAACAAACTTGAATATAATAAAAATTAAAAATTTAATAACTAGTAAATAAGAAATTAAATTTAACTTAAAAAGTCATTATTAAAATTTATTCAATAAATGTAGTCATAACAAAATATTTTAATTATAACATATAGCAAATTATATTGAAAATCTCTAAAATTAAAAAATCAAACTATTTTTCTGTTCGATTGTTGTTAAAAATCGATTAATTAATTAATGGATCAATTTTTGTAAATTAATTGATTTTTATAAACTGATTAATTTTCATTTAACGGTCTCTCGTTTTAATTAACTTTAAATTTAGGACAATCACCTTTTAATCTTATTTCAAAATTTTCAATTTTATTCAATCTTTAAATTAATAATTAATTATAATTATATTAAATTATTAATTAAATCGAGTTTAATTGATGTAATTGAGATTTAAGAAATTACTTGAATCATGTTAGTAGCATTAATTAGTCATATGTTTAATGCTTATGCTACATGTATTTCATTATTATTTTTAAATAATATTCTAAATTTTATTTAAATAATTATTTAAATAATCAAATTTTAAAAATTTTATTTTTTTAATTACTTAAACTACAAACTAAATCTTCTTTTTCAACAAATTCAGTTACTACTTATTAATATTTGAAACTTAACAACTCACCTATCATGCCCTATTAATTCATAAATTGAAAAACAAACTTGAATATAATAAAAATTACAAAATCAACAACTCGTAAATAAAAAATTAAATTAAACTTAAAAATTCGTTACTACAATTTTATTCCATAGTCATAATAAAATATTTTTGTTATAACTTATAATAGATCTATAAAAGTTTTGAATATGTAAATTTTTCAGTTTAGTTTTCAACTTTTCAGTTTGATTTACTTCAATAACTCTTATTGTCAAAAACTGATTAATTTATTAATTAATCTGTTGATTTTTATAAAATAATTAATTTTTATAAACTAAAATAAAATAATTAATTTTTATTTAATAGTCCCCAATTTTAATTAAACTTTAAATTAAAGACAATTTTATTTCAAAGTCTACAATTTTTTGCTAGTTTTATAATGTTTAGTATCGATTGAACCTTTTAAACCTTAAACTTTTTGTCTTATCAGTTTAACTTTTGGTTCGGTTTTTAACACATCGAGAAATCTTATAATATTCTTATTTTTAAATATGCACGAAATAATTAATTATATATTTAATTAAATTATTTATTGAGACGATAAATTTGACTTGAAATATAATTGACCAAGTTGTAATTCATTTGAGAATTGATCAACGTGTTCATGTAGCCTCTGTTGTTTATGCTCGGTGTTGCTTAATACGATCTAAAAGTTTCATTAATGCAATACATTAAAAAGTCTTACGTGAGTTTTCTCGAGATGGAGAAGTGTCTTTCAGGCATATATATGAAAGTTGGAAGATGGAGAAGTAAAAAGACTTATCCACAATATGTTTGTTATGAACTCCAACAAACCACTTGATATGGATTGAACGATACGAAGATGTCGCTATTATGTTAATCAATTGGAGTCAATCAATATGATCTAGTTGGATGGATTAAACTTGAAAAAAGCCTATAAATCGAGTTTAGATTTTGAAAATAAGTTTAAAAAATATTAGGAATTATATTCAGAGGTAGTAATTAGCCATATTTAAGTGTTTTCAATTGGGACAGTTCACACTCAAATTGATCCGAGACTTAATTAAAAAAAGTCGTCATTTTACACTTTTAATTTTTTTAAAAATTGACCAGACTGACCATTTGCATCCCTATATTTGAGTTATATAAAATTTTTTTAATAAAAATTAAGTTTGACAAATATTTATAAGTAGCCAATAAATTGTTTTTGTCTAGTAGTAATTATTATAGATTAGTTAATGTTCTTATAAATATTATATATTAAATCTTATAATAATTAAATATTGATTATGCCAAATTTAATCAAAAAACAAATCATGATAATGATAAAAAATTAAACAAATAAAAAAGATAAAAAGTATGAGTCGTAGAATTTAGAAATTATTTGAAAAAAATAGAAGTAAATGTTGGAAGAATCGCAAAAAAAATTAGTAACTTATGGGGGGAGTAAGAGAAGTTGAAGAACGAGTTATACCTTGTCAAGTCGTTAATTATTACTTATCTATATAATTAACGAGTTATATGATCAGGTTTGTTGAAATATAATTAATGTTGGTTGGGTAGGTAATTGAATGTAACATATAAGTCGTTACTTATCCTTGTCAAGTCGAACCAGCCCATGTGGGCTTTATAAGTATTTTTTCCTTCAACACTTAAAATTTTCGTTTTTTTCTTCGTAGATTCGTAATTGTAATTATACTTTTAGATTAATATATTTATTTATTTTGATAATAAGAAGTAATGTTATAATTAAATAAAGGGTGACACTTGCGTTAAGTTTTTAATTATAGTCTAAACGTTAAAAAGTAACAATAAATTATCGAAATATTTAATTTTTTTCAATTTTAGTTGGAACTTCAAAAAGTAGTAATAAAATATTCAAACTTTTAATTTTTTTAATTCTAGCCGATATTACTATTTCCGTTAAGTTTGCTGATGTGATTTGTCACGTATTTCAGAAATTTTAATTATTAATACACGCAAGTCAAAATTAATACAACAAATGAAGATTAATAATAAAACGACATCGTTTATTACATAATAAAAACGACGTCGTTGTTTAAAAAGTCATTATATAACAAATCATTTGAGAAATCTCTATGATTAAAAAATTGAACTAATTCGGATAGCTTAATTGTAAAAAACTTTGAATTCGTCAATTTTTCAGTTCAGTTTTTAACTTTTCGATTCAATTTATTTTAATAATTCTCATTGATAAAATCAATCAATTTATTAATTAATCGATTACTTTTTTAAACTAATTGATTTTTATAAACTAATTAATTTTCTTTTAACATACTCTTTTTCAATTAAAATTTAAATTTAGGATAATCTCATTCAATTTTATTTCAAAATTTTCAATTTTATTCAATATTTAACAAGTTTTACAGCGATCTAATACTGGTTGAATATTTTAAATCTCAAACTACTACTTGTCTTATCGATTTAACTTTTAATCTGATTTTAAATATGTGGCCGATAACAACTTTGATATATTTCAAAATCTTTATTTGAGAATTAATCAAGTTGGTTGTTGGTTGGGTTGATAATTGAATGTTACCAACAACCGAATAAATATATAATGTCAAGTAGGACTAGCCCATGTGGGCATTATAAGTGTTTTTTTTTATAGATTCGTAATTGTAATTATACTTTTACATTAATATATTTATTTAATGATAAGTAGAGAAAAAACTTAATAATTTTTTTCTCTAGTTAAATTAAAGTCTACTTTAAATCATCAAATACGATAATCAGCACAAAAGTTTCTTACTTGATGTATAGAATCTAGATTAAGAAAAGGTTGATGTACATTTTTCCTACTTCTATATCAAGAATTCACGGTCTTCCATTGAACACTATATATAGGCGCTATTATTCTAACTTCTTCTTCACTGATAAGTGGCAATATATAGCCAAGATCTCTTTTTACTATCAAGAAACCATGACTTCATCACGTTCATACCTAACTGAGATAACGTTTCGTGAGGGAAGTTTGGGCTCGAAGGAAAATTCGAGATTGAAGCTTAAGGTGGTTACTGCACTTGAGAATTATGACTGTTTCATGGCAAAGTATGACACCATCTTAGGGTGTCACAAAACGTTCTTTTCAGCGATCGATCAAAAAAGATATTCGATCTTCCTGTTAAGACCAAGAAACAAAATGTTTCTGATATGCTAGAAATTGCCTAAAAGGAGCATCCTGATCTGCATCCCCTGTATGAAAGGTTTGGCATTCATGATGAGGCCACAACCGAATATATGCGGTATTAATTATTTTTAAACATGATTCTAATAACTTTTGCGGTATCCTAGCAGTGGCTTATACTATCAGACCTTGTTGCTTGACTACAATGACAAACTGATACATTTTCCCTTTTATTTGTCGGTTATGGTTATTTAGTGAAGCCATTCTAGCATACACAAGAACAGCAGCAGAGTTGGAGGAAATGGTGAGGAAGATGGAGTTTGAGCGCTACAAGGAAGATGATTCCCCTTGTAGGCAAAATCTAGTATATCAGAAACATTTTGTTTCTTGGTCTCAACAGGAAGATCGAATATCTTGTTTCTTGGTCTCAACAGGAAGATCGAATATCAGTTTTAACTGACCGAAAAGCTTTTCGTGCAACGGTGAGAGGTTGTCATACTTTGCCATGAAACAGCCATATTTCTCAAGTGGACCAACCACCTGCTCACCAGTACTGGTACGCCAAGATTTCAAATCTTCCTGAGACTCATACTTTCCAGGCTTCAAACCTTCCTTAGGAAACGTTATGACAGGTAGGTGTGGAGGTGATGAAGTCATGGTTTCTTAATAGTAAATTGAGTTCTTGGCTATATATTGCCACTTATCAGTGAAGAAAGAAGGTAGAATAATAGCGCACCGTGAATTCTTGATATAGAAGTAGGAAAAAAAGTACGTCAACTTTTTCTAGATTCCATACATCAAAAACTGCTTTGTAAGAAACTTTTGTACTTATTTGATTTGAAGTAGGCTTTAATTTCACTAGAGAAAAGATTATTAAGTTTCTTAATATATAAATAATATTAAATTTTGTAATGACTTATTAATGGACTTGTTCTTGTTCTGTAACCAAAAAAAAAACTATGCTAAAATTATTGTATTATCAATTAAGATTGCAATATACAAAAATGAAATTTTCATATATAAATTTTATTTAAGTAATAATTTAAGTATCATAATCCTAATTAAATGATAAAAAATTACCATAACGTGAAAGAAACAAATCAAAATTATGTATAATCAAAAGTTATCCCTATATATCTCTTTACTAGACAAACCCACCATAATAAATTAACTCATATAATTATACATTAGAGTCTCACCATGATAGGGAAAGCTGAAGGCTTAAAAATATTTGTAAGCCTCAAAATTTTAGAATTATTTATGAAAATTAATTTGTAGCAATTTTTACTCTGCAACAATTTTATAAAATGGTGAAAGTTTGACTAAATCATGTGAATAATATTCCATCTATAAATTTTAGTAGAATTATTAGGTCTATAAAATACATAGTGTATTAATTATAAGATACAAATCAGAATCATATCCCCATTTTCTTCAAACATTGCTAGAATATGCCTCCCTTAAGGCATTATTTGTTATATAAGATTAAACGAGTAGGTTGACAACTTTATTTGGGGGTATAAAGTGTTTAGTATTTAAGATATCTGATATTTGTAAAGTATTAATTAAAGATATTCATTACACTATGCGTGAGTTTATTTGAGTTCAAGATGATAAGGATATAATTTTAGAAGTAAATCCTAATTAAAGTTTATTTACTTAGAACAATATCATTTAGGATTAGAAAGGTTCCAATGTAACAATACTTATTAATTCAGCCATAACACATTTTTTATTTAGTGGAAATGATTAATTGGATCATCAAGTGAATTTGAAAGAATTTCTTTGCATTGTTCAAGACAGTAATGTACTATAGAATATTAGAGTATTTGGGCATGCATAAGGAGCTAATGTCTCATCAAAGATCCAAGAATTTGTTTAGGAAAATTTTCTTAATTATGATGATAATTAAGATGGGAGTTGTAAGACTTAAGTAAGCGCTCACTATAGAGAATCTTGTAGAATTCTCTCATTAAGCCAGTAGTAGAATAATCATCATATGATGATATGATATGAAATACTTAAATGATTGGCTTAGTGCAAGTGAGAGATTATTGGTTTATGTCCTATAACCAATCACTTTAGTTGTAGTTTAGTGACAAATTATTTAAAGACATTATTTATCTTGTACATGTTTAGATGTATATAATAAAGTTCATATAATAATTGTACATTACAAATGAAATTATAATGAGATTATAATTATGAGATTCATATTGCATTTATGTATTATTTCTAAATGTTTCTAGTCATTGATCTATTAAGATTTGACATTAATAGAACGTAAAAAGACTATCATACGTACGTTGTGTTTTTCCTTATAAAGAAAGTAGTCAATCTCATAGGTTAAAGTATAGAGATACTTAAACAAACATGTGAGTGCTTGTTAGAGAACAAGTTCACTGAATTGACCCAATGTAAGAAATCTATTTAGAACATTACTTGTGTGTCTATGGAATTCTCATTGTAATGATTGTATAAGTGATTATTTGACTTGAGGCCATCAAAGTTATCTTGTATGAGGATTGTTATATTTTGATACTACTTATGATCTATTTAATCATGGATCGTTTAATCAGTAGTCATTGAATGTAGCATGAACTATATGGAGATAGTTATGTGATCAAGATATGATTCATCACCCTAAAGTAATTAGGGTGAATGTATAGTTATGTGATCAAAATATGATTCATCACCCTAAAGTAATTAGGGTGAATGTTTCGTTGTTCTCGATTAGAAATTCTTGGCCAAGGTAAAATGATGCTTTGTAAATAGTTTACAAATATCATTAATTGAATCGATAGCTAATGACGAAGAACTAATATGATTGGACTCAAAATAGAGTAGACATTAATTTCATGCTCTATGTCTAGTTGGAACATTGGTTGATGAAATGATTGAATTATACAGAAAAATCATGCAAGAAAAAATATTAGTCAAAACTACTTTGACATTTCTAAATATATGGGTAGTCGTGATGCGTTGCTAGACATCAATCTTGATTTATGATTATAAATTGTTTAATTAGAGAATTAAAGATAAATTAAAAGGTCTAATGTAACATCCCACTACCATATGGTACGTACCTAAGCTTTTAGGCACATAACCTACGATAATGGTATGTTAGAGCAGTACGAATCTAACTTATACATGGCATCGTCTAACATACACAAAATTGTTATTATTTTCTCTTAAACATTCGCTTTATTATATTAACAAAATGTATACATTGTTGGCTATACAAGAAGTTCCAAATTAAATAAATTAATACAAGTTCAAAAAAATGCAATGCAGACGCGAACTGATCCCGACCTCTAATCCTTCACTTGTATGTTGTAGGTATACTCCCGTTAGCCTAACGGGGTAATCTTCAGATCCTGAAAAATAATTGCAAATTTTGGGTGAGTTTTGCGAACTCAGTGAGTGAACCATCATTGATGAGTTCACCGGATTACGCAAATATAACACATGTATCACAGTTATTCATTCAATCAGATAAGCATACGTTCTGAACTTAGTATAACAGACAACCATATATTCCAACCTGCAGATCATATATATATAGTGCACATGTAACTGCATGGGACATGCACATATTCCACAGTTATTTGGACAAACAGATAAGCATTTATTCAGAAAGTAGTATAACAGAAGATTAGCTAGTTCAGCCTGCATATCGTTCAAATAGCACACACGAACTTGTATGGGACATGCATGAGACTCTTATTTGTTCTTATTGTTGTGACTGAGAGCCTTTCACAGACAGATACAGAGGTTTTGGTCCGTAGGGCTCAACAGAACATATTTACGGAGCATAGCTCTACGTGCAGAACAGATTTATCGCGGAGCAAAGCTCCACACGGAAGCGCTTCTAACTGGCTTCTCAGGTCACAACGCTTTTATCTGAACATGCATTTTATAAAATGCATCAAATACTGAACGGATCACACACATAATCGCATACAAATGTTCAGATGATATTTCACAATCATCGGACTTCAGTCCGGCATTCAGCTATCACTGAGAATCACTTATCATTCAGACAATATTCATAATCGTACACAGAATCTCAGACAAATGTTCAGATGATAGTCTCATAATCATCGGACCTCAGTCCGGCATTCAGCTATTGCTGAGAATCACTTATCATTCAGAAGTTCATATCAAAGTAATAAAGCAAGTACCTCCAATACATGCCCAACTATGAAACTCCTCGGACCTCAGGTCCGAAATCCAGAAGCAACACACGACAATTCGATAATATTGGAAGGTAAATACATACAATCAAATAATCCTAGGAAGTCATCTAGGCTGACTCACATTATACTCTCAGAAGCTATCGCCTGGATGGTCCGGCTGTCGTCCGACGTGCTTTTCTAAAACAGACAAAACATATTCACGATTATCATCTTCTGTTCAACGTATTAAACATATCAATGCATATGCGTGTGCAATGGATAGAAGTTCATTTACGGAAGGTGCATCTTTACAGACGATGCGCCTTTACAGAAGGAGATAAGTTACAAAAGAAGACGATATACAGAAGAAGATAGATTTACAGAAGGAGATGACGTCACCCAGAGGAAGCTGACGTCATCACCAAAGAAGTTTTCCTCTTAGCATAACTTTTTCTACAGAGATCGGATTCAATTTTTCTTTATATGATTCGAAAGAGGGCATCAAGATGTACAAATGTCATGAAGACTTCAAAGACCAATTTTATCTTCTGAAGGATCAAAAATGGGACAGAAGATATTCGATGAACAGTGACCCATAAGAAGTTTGGGAACAGTGACACAGATGATGTCTTACAATTGCCATAACTTTCTCTAGAGGGATCAGATCAAGAAGTTCTTTATATGGTTTGAAAGAGGATTCCAAGCTCTACAACTCCTATGAAGACCTCAAAGGTCAATTCTATCATCTAGAGGATTAAATTTGGACTAGAAGATGTTCTGGCCAAAATGAGATGATGCTGACGTCATGAGACGATTGTTGATGTCATTCTGAGACGAAGCAAAACGAGACGGTCAAACTGAGAAGCAAAAAGTCAAACTAAGATGATGAACAGTAATTGAGACGATAATGACATCATTCTAAGACGATGCTGACGTCATTATGAGATGATGCTGACGTCATTATGAGACGAAGCAAAATGAGACGGTCAAACTGAGACGCAAAAAGTCAAACTAAGACGATGAATAGTAACTGAGACGAATTCCTTGGTCTGTGAATGGTAACACAGACGAAGAGCATGAATAGTAACATAGACAAATTCCTTCGTCTGTGAATAGTAATACAGACGAAGAGTATAAATAGTAATATAGGCGATGTTTATTCGTCTGTGAACAATAACACAGATGAAGTTCATGAACAATAATATAGACGAAGCTAAAGACAGACGAAACCACAAAATACAGATGAAGCAATACAGAGGAAGATGACGTTACCCAGAGGAAGATGACATCATCACAGAAGAAACCATACAGAAGAAGTTTGGTCATAGAGAAATCAAAACATAGACGAAGTCTGGCTCATAGAGGAATGCATCTTGACAACGATGCATCCTTACAGAAGAAGATAACTTTCAACAGAGACGGACTCGTAGAGGATGCACTCGCATCCTTACAGAGGAAGATGACGTCACCCAGAGGAAATTAACATCATCACAGAGGATACAATACAGAAGACGGGAGGAGCAGAACATGTTATCTCGCGTGCCTATACGAATTCTATACATCATTTCCATTGCTATGGCACTGCCAAGCATGCAAATATCATCTATACTACTCCCTCCTTAGCTCCAAAACACCAAACAACTCCAAGGAGCCAAAACTCATATACATACCAAAATCACAGCCTACTATTTATGCTTATATGTTCTTTCTGCATTTTCTTTCTTCTGTGGTTACTTTTTAACTTAATAACATTCAGAACCCTCTTATCTATTCTCTCCACTGTGAACCCCTTTTTATGCAGATGTATGCATATCCAACATGCGCATGCTTATCTATGTGGTGAAGTAGCATCATAGTGACTTACTTGCTTCACAAGTACTTCAACACTGAAAATGGAAGTTAACACCACAGAAAGCTGCTAAGTCGCTTATTCGGTGATGGAGGTCAGGGGAGAGAATCGCGATGTGAAGTGTTTCAGTGAATAAGAAGAACTATGGTAGGTTCTTCCCAACTTACACAATATAATACGTGAGTTCATTCTATGCCCTCACGTGTACTATTCATCTCCACTGACTCACCATTTGTCATAATTACAATATGTAATGGAGCCTTCCTAACTTAAACAATATTATCCCCATACTCCTTACGTGTACTATTTACCTCCACTAATTCACCATTTGGCATAATTACAACTTGGCATACTTACCCGAGAATGCCAAATGAAAGCAGATATAATTTGGATGAATGTGCTAACCGATATAAGTCACAATTAACTTATGTCTAACGTCCATTCATCTCAAGTCATATAAGTGTCTCACAAGTATGTGTCCTAGCTGTATGTATAGGAGACAAAATGTTACATCTAATTTTGAATTAGAATTAGAACTTATAATCATTACCAACATATTTGGGAACCTAATGGGTCTTACATATATAATGAGTTGAAGAAAGCAAAGTTAATTTAATCAAGTTGGACTTGATTGTAAAATATGAGAAACTTTATGATTAAATATGAGATATTTAATAAAAAAGGATTAACATGAGATATTGAATATTATATGAACATAATTGGTATTTAATTAGAATTATTTGTAATTCTAATTAAAGTTTAATTGAAATTAGTTAATTTTAATTAAATTACTAAAACATCCTAAGCTTATTACAAATAGGCTTAAGCTCTATAGAGCTAGTACTTCATGCTTAACTCTCTCTATAAGAGTTACATAGTTTTCTCAATTTATTATGTGAATATCGTTAAAGGCCGGATATTTGTACAGCTACAGTAGTTGAAACAGATCAATTTTGGGAACGGTTCGACGGATACAATAAGATAAAGATCAAGCTTCAGAATAAGATACGAATTAAGTTTCTGTTTTATTATTATTTGTGTTAATCATTTTATAGAATTAAAGAGATCTTGATTTTTGAAAAATCAAAATCACGAAAAAGTTTCATAATTATTCCGCTACGGTCGGGATCGAATTCCGACTTGATTTCACAACATAAAGAAGTCATGGTTTGTTTATAAATGGCTTCGTGACTATATGTATATTGCCACTTACCATCGAAGAAGGTGCATTAATTAGGGGTCTGTATGATTAAGTGTCTATGCACATTGCATTAGTTACTGTGTTACTAAAAAATTCACTATTTTATAAGAGAGACCATTTGGAGCGTCGTTTTGGCATGGTTGTTCTTAGCATATTCTGCCATACTGTTTCCCGCCTATCGCTATTTTATAGCGAGGGCTTATTGCCATCACTGTGGGCACTATTCAAACTGTTATTCCTTTCAATTTCTTTACTATTATATTTGTCACCTCAATTAATTCTCATTCATTTTATGATTTTGCACGTTATAACCATACAACTAATAATATCAAACTCTTATCTTCTTTAAAACCTCTCTCCTCTTAATTAACATCAATCTACAATGCAAAATGGTACTAAAATGAGCATCACTACTCGTACTAGTCATGCATCTATAGCTAATCTTAGTCTTCTTGAAACCTCCCACGTCTATAACTTGCTCTCACTCTTATGCCTTTTGGTCAGTTATATGAAGCATGATTAAATGTTAAACTTTATTCCTCTGGTTATCAAGTACGGGATTTGAAAACAAGTTAGATTCTTATGAAAGGTCACATGTAGGGTAGATTATTTGAGATTATTTCTCTTCTTTTTCCTTAAAACTTCTGTTTACTATTCAACCACTAACTCTCCATTCATCAATAGCATCTTCATCTTAGTCATGCTTCAGTTAGTAAAATTCACCCTTTAATTTCTCTTAGACTATTATGATCTACAAAATTTAGGTTGTTGAAATGTTTAGTTTGCCAACTTGCCAAACAACATATTTTGTCCTTTAGAGTCTGTTTGGTTGGAGTTTCAGTAATGGAACGGAATGAAACGTAACACGCTTCTATCGTTTGGTTGAGAATTTCATAATGAAATAGAACGGAATAAGATGGAAGCGGAGGGTTTTATGTTACGTTCCATTAAGAAACCTCCGATTTGGGAGGTTTAGGATGAAACGTAAACTAATAAATACATACTACCTAACATATCCTCAATAATTTTTCTTAATATCAATTATTTCTTATAACCCTAATCCTCTTGTATATAATTAATAATATTTTAATATTATTTTTATATTATAAACAAAATTATTGCCATGTTCTTAATTTTGTTCCCACTTCTTTCTACCTTGTATTTAGGAAAATTCTTATAGTACATTACAGTATAAATCACATTCTTACCTTGGCTATTCATATTTTATCTCATTTTGAAAAGTTATTTGGTAAGCCTCCTAAATATTAAATCACGTGCCCTTTTTGATGTGCTTGTTTTGTTCTTTTACAACTTTATGAACATACAAAATTAGAACTTCATGCTTGCCTATATTGGTCCCTTTTCCTTGGTTATGGGATAGAAAACAAATAAAATAATTACACACTTCCATAACAAAGATGAATTTCAAGCAAGTGGTCCCTTATGTCCAGAGCACTTTACGCTTCATATCATAATAGTTGTATGGCTTGAACAGTAGTGGATGCTCATCATCAACTAGCTCTTCCGGAACTTCAACCATACCCTTGTTAGAGTAAGAAAATAGACCAACTGAATATCTTTCTTTATTCCCATTTATCATTACTCGATGCTCTACAGCATGTATTCTGCCATTGCTCCATGCCTAAACAAAAATCAGAAAGAGTAAGGTAGAGAACGAAGCACAACACATAGAGTTGTTATATCTTCGTACAAGCAAAATGGAACAATTCAGGGACCTAGTTAGGTACCATGAGTGGCTCGCCTGCCCTGACAAATGTCATTATGATATTTGGGTTCCTTCCTCTATTTCTTCAATCAATAGATTTCAATACTTTGTATTGTTTAAATGTTTAGTTTGTCAACTTGCCAAACAACCCATTTTGTCCTTTAATGATAATGATTCTATTTCAAACAATTCTTTCAACTTAATTTATTATAATATTTGGGTTCCTTCCTCTATTTCTTCAATCCATAGATTTCGATACTTTGTATTGTTTAAATGTTTAGTTTGTCAACTTGCCAAACAACCCATTTTGTCCTTTAATGATAAATAAATTAATATATGTCTATACGTATGTAAAGGTTCTATTCTTTTTATAAAAACTTCATGCGTATTTTGGCATTATATTGATAAGATAACAATGATTTATTGCAGTTTGTTGTATACTTATTCTTTGTATTTATCTTTATCTTCTTGTTTTATTGTTCATAGGGGTTTTTTGGACAACTAACTGTATTTATACTTGTCTCTTGCAATCATATGATATGGTGAAATATAATAAATACGTTTCTTCTAGTTATATAAATAACCAACTTGTTATTTTTTAATTAGTCTTTTTCATTTTGTGATAAAAGTTCCATGCAGGCAATCGATACATTTTGTCATTATTTAAACGTCTTCAATTTTGACTTATTTTGGATTTCATTTCACAAGAATCAATGCAATTTTCCTAATATGCATTAACACTTGCAGTAGTTCATCAGTTGCCTGCGACAGTACCTAGTAAGGTTGGACAATGGTGCCATGAACGATTTAAGTTTCGTCGACCTGGACCTTTAGCTATATATATATATATATATATATATATATATATATACACAATGGTAGGATAGAACAACACATATTCATACTCGCGTGTAAGTATCTTGTTCTAGGAAGATGCTGTCGACTCGAGTGATGCAATGCTCTGTTCGCTAAACCCAATCTTGTACTTCAGAACAAAGTAAATATGATTCCTTCAAAGACAAAAGAGGCTTCGTTGATTGGGTAGGGTTTGGATTATCTACGATTTGATATTATTTTAATTTAAAATTAGATTTAAAGTTAAAATAATTATTTAAAATTTTAATTAAATTGACTTAAATCAATTCAAATTATTTAAATTAAGTTGGACTAATTTTTAAAAAATTAATTATTCAAAATTTTACATAAGTAATTATAACTAATTCATTATTTTTATAAAAAATCACTTAAATATCTAAATTATGTATAAATTATAAATTTTAAATATATGCAATAGTTATTCAGACACACATCTTAAATAGATTATAGATTATAATTATAATTAATGTATTATGATGTGATTAAGGTCATATATGTTATTATCATAATTGCATTAATTATCCTATATCATTCACAACTATTAATATAATTCATAATTTTGAAAATTTGTATTCAATTAGAATAAAAATGACCCTAGATACTTAAATTATGTATGAACTTATATTTTTCGAATCTGTGCGATATTTAATCGATCATACTTCTTAAATAAATCACGAATTATAACTATAATCATTATATTATATTGTGATTAAACACAAATTTTTATTATCCTAAATGCATTTATCATATTGTATTATTCATAACTCCAAACTTTTAATATAATTGACATTTTTTGCATGAAAAAAGCTCTAT
>JANZXP010108401.1:0-18764 GCA_027576715.1 Erythroxylum flavicans
TTATTATTAATAATAATTATTAATAATTAATGACAATATTGATAAATACAATAAATTCACACTTAAATGTTAAATTCAATAAATTCAAACTTTAAATTAAGCATTTTATCGAAATTAAGCATTAAAATTCTCAAATTCACACAACAATTATAAAGAAACATTTCAAACATCATAAAAGGCATTTTACGAACACCTTATAAGCAATATGTATAATCTCAATCTAACCACAAATCAAGTGCATTTTTCCATTATTTACAAACAATAACACATATAAACAAAAAATAAACTAATAATTACATGAAAAAACTGCAAATAACAACAATAATCAAGCAAGATTTCTTCACCAAACACTCACGGTTAACACTAAAAATATGCTTTTATTGGAGAAATAACACACTCATTAGAGAGCTTACCTCAAACGACGCACGATGAGTAAAAATTTAGTCGAAAATAGATGTAAAATGTAAGAGAGGGTGTCAAAAAACAGAGGGCGATCGCTAGGAGAGAGGAAGAAAAGCGGACGGGGGGGAGCAGTGCGAGTTAAAGGCGCTGAATTATCGACGGAATATATATTCCATCGGTAATTTAGGGTAAATTGCCAACATTTACCGACGGAATTTAATATTCGAATTTCCAAATTACTTCACCGCCTGCACAATTGATGAAACGCACGCCATGTGTTCGTGTCAAAATCGATGAATTACTGACGGAATACAGATTATGTAGGTGATTCAGGTTTTACCGCCTCGCCTTCAACCATACGACGACGTTTGGTTTAGCAAATAGCCAACAATTACCGATAGAATTTATATTCCGTCGGTATTTAAGTTTCCAAATTAGTTTTTAACGACATAATTATGTCTGTCAATATCTATCCGAAGCAATTAAATTACGGGAACCATTCCCATAATTTATTCCGACGTCGTAGGTTGTGTCATCGCTATATGTTGTCGGAGATTTTATGCAAAATTCTTCCTGCTAGTTTTTCCAATAGAAATATAGTTCCATCAGTAAATAGTGTTGTTTTTCTGTCCATCGGAAAATTTCCGTCGCTATTCCATGATTTTCTTGTAGTGAACTTTATTAATCACATCTCATATGACTCCTCGATTCATTAGGTGATAACCCTTGCCAAAACATATCATATATGTTATTCCTAACCCTGTATCTAAATTCATTTGATCATGAGTTTGCTCATCTAGATCACACAAATTTAGTTAAGTAGAACCCACAATCATAAGACTAAACATGTTTTATTAATGTCCAATCTCAATAGAACAATAACTAGGAAGAATTTGGGGATAATATGATCATGTCGTTCGAGCTTTAAAATTTATAAGCCCTCAAATACCACAAGTGCATGGGTCGCAACTGTAGTATGAGAGGTGTCGATCCCATGAGGAGGGGACTAATCTAATCCTAAAATATGAAACTCAAAATAAACAATGCCATGGAAGTAATCACAAAAATTGAATTTAACCAAATAAATAAAAAATTGAACACGAATGACTTAACAATTGAGCAATAAGTAATCACAATAGAAATCAACCTAAGGAATTCACCAATTTATGAGAAAGGGAATTTTACCTATCATTAATGCTAAGCTAATCGATTATGTGTTAATGGGTGTCGGTTTTAGACAATCCTAGGGTTCATTACTCTCTTTCAAGTTATAACCATTAAACCCTAATTTATAAGCCCTAATTGGTCACTCTCCACACAATTACTGTTCTAATTCATTACATGTTATATCGAATCGTCTAACTCTCATTAATCCGATTTAATCATTTTTTTCAGTTCACCCTCTTAGTTTATTACCAAATTATACAAGAAACTCAACAAATCACAATACTCAATTCAATAACTTAAAATCAACATAGATAACATTAAATCAAAATAAAACCCCAAAGGAGAGTTTAGAACATCATCAATATTTTAAATCCTATCATCATAGTTTCCATCTCAATTCTATACATAAACAAAATCGAAACTATAAGAAAATACAACTTGAAATAGAAGATGGAAGGCAGTGACGCCAGAAAACCCCCTAATTTGGGAAATATGTTGAGTTAGCTTTGTCTTGCTCTTCAATCTTTTTCTTTCTCTCTCTCGGTATTGTCCCTCTTAGGGTTTCAACAGTGGCTGCCTGAAAGCTTCCTTTTTCTCTGCCTCTTTATGTTCTTTTTATACTTCTTATGTTTTGGGTAACCCTGGTGTTTCTTTGAGGTCTGAAAGGTCTAAAAAATCCCTCAAAATATGACGTTAGTGAGTGTCTGCGCGTCTGCCCGATGTAGGCCACGATCAGGGTTCACATCTAAACCATGCCACGATTGTGGGTTATTGTTTTGGCTCGAATACCTCTGAAACTCCTCCCTTCTTTGATGGTGTCCCTAAAATACTAGAAAACACAACAAGGTACCTCAAAAACATAATATTTAAGCTCAAAAGCTTGTACTAACCATTAAAGCACTTAAAACATAAATAATTAACAAACTAACACAATTCTAACCTAAATATACTAAATGATTGAATTATCGACTAAACACATATTAAATTATGCCCTAAAACGCAATGTAATTTACACTTATCATAATACATGAATGCAATATGAATCTCATAATTATGATCTCATCATAATTTCATTTGAAATGTATATTTATTGCAAGGACTTTATCATACACTTCTGAATATGTATAAGATAAATAATAACTTTAAATTATGTTGTCACTAAACTATAACCAACCAATTGGTTGTAGGCAATCAATTAATAATCTCTGACTTGCACTAAGCTAATCATTTAAGTATCTTATACCATATCACCATATGAAGATCATGCTACTACCGAGACAAGGACTTAATAAGGGAATTCTACAAGATTATTTGTAATAAGCATTTGCTCAAATCTTACAATTTTCATCGATGATTTCCTAAACCCATCCTTGGACCTTTGGTGAGGCCTTAACTCCTTTTTCATGTCCAATTGCTCTAATGTTCTACAACACATTACTGTCTTAAACAATGGCATAATTAGCAAACATTGCTACATTAGAACCTTTCCAATCTCAAAATAATATTATTTAATTAGGGATTACTTCTAAAGTTAATATCCTTATGGCCTTGAACTCAAATATCAACTTATGCATAAAATAATGGATATCTTTAATACTTCATAAGTATCAGATATCTTATGTACTAAACACATTCAGTACATTATCTACATATTTAGACCAACGGTACAAAACTTTCATATCTATCTCTATATATCTAATTCCCATAATTAAGTTGCTATATTTTCTTATCTAATAAGAGATGTTCTTAGAAAATTATATTTTCAACAATTTAAAGTACGAATTATTGTTCTTTTTATGAGGAATAAGCCTTTACATACTCACACTAAAGAGGACAACTATACCCCTACTAACCTTCTTACAGACATGATAAATCTATAATCATCTCTAATTTTTTGAATTCATCATGAAAGTAAATCTTTCAAAATCTTGTAGCCTTTTAACTGTACATCAAATATATCAATAAAGTTACAAATTCTAATTGGATGCATTATCATGAGATTTGAACTAATCAAATTTCATCATACTCTCAATATTTATCTTAAGAACCATTCTCTTATAAGTATACATTAAAATAAACAATTTCAGTAAGACTATAAGGTTATATCAAATCTTTTGTTTATCTCGTAACCTTATATTTTCTAATTTAGTTCTAAACTTAATAGATAAATGTTGATTGCAAAATTGAAATACTTGTTTTACGCTAAAAACTATAAGTATACGGGTCGTTCTTGTAGTAAAAAGCATATATAGTCCCACAGAGATTGTGCTTGAGCATTACTTAATTCAAGTCGTGCTTTATCTAAGACTCAAATTCAAATAATGAACTAAAAAGTAAACTAAATTAAACAAACTAGCAAGAATAGAATAATGTAACAATGGAAATCTATAAAGAGAATTAATCAAATTATGGGAGAGGAGATTTTACCTATTATTAATGCTAATCTAGCCTTTTATACGTTTATGGGGTGTCGATTCTAGATGAGCGTAGGGTTGATTACTCTCTCTTGAGTTATAATCATTCTCTAAATTGTATACCCTAATCAAATTATGGACTTGCAATCTCTAAATTTACAAATTTCCCACAATTTTAATTAGTTCTAAAGCTCTCTAATAAACAATCGAGTCTCACACTAGATCTCTCTCCATGAAATTACTGACTAGAATGATTAAGTGGTCAAATAGATCACCTAACTCTTATTAATCCAATCTAATCATTTTATCTGATTAACCCTCTCGGTTTGTTACTTAAACATGCAAAAGCATTAATCAATCACAACACCCAAATTAAGTAAACACAATTCAACTAAATTAACATTAAATATAAGAAAAATCCTAAAGGAAAAGTTAGAACATCATTAACAACTCAAAACCTATAACTGCACAACCTAACTCAATCTTACAAAATAAACGAATAAAAATGTAAATGGGGAGGAAATGAAACTTAGGTTGGATGATTCAGGAAAGTCATAGTGTCGGGAGATCATTTATTTTAGGAAGCTTCGACATCGAAACCCTCCTCTTCTTCCTCTTCTTCTTTTCTCCCTCTCTTCTTTCTCTCTCTCTTTTAGGTTTCTAAATGTAGGCTGAATGTAGACACCCTTTTAGGGTTCCATCATTATACTTTTATAGTCTTTTCCAATTAAGGTAACCCTAGTGTTTTTCTGGGTCCGAAATGTCTTAAATGTCCCTCGAAACCTTGAATCTGTAAGTGACTCCGCATCTATCGTGGCCCTTAGTGCAAGATCATAGGCCTATATTGGTCCTTCTGTCATCATCATGACAGATTCCCCTTGATTGTGGCCCTATGTTTTAGTTCAGGTCACTTACGAAACTCTTCGGAATGCCTTGAAACACTAACAAACTCATCATGGCACCTCATATATATATAATTGCAACTTAAAAGCATATCCTCACCCTTTGAACACTTAAAACACAAATATTTATGAACTAACACAATTCTTATCCTAAACATACACTAACCAATCAAATTAACCACTAAACACTTATCAAATTACCTACAAAAATACAATGCAATCCACACCTATCAACATTTGCACACTTAAACTTTTGCTTGTCATTAAGCAAAGATTAAATACAACTAATAAAATTCTATCACTTCATTTTCACAAAGATTAAAGCATGTAATCCCTCAAACCTTGGCCAATTCAAGTGTCAAGCTACCATACACATCATGACTAATTTCTATTGGTGCACATAAGCGAACTCAACCTATGAAACCATCACTCAAAGATAAGTTTAAATTCAAAATAGACCTTCCTTAAGGATTTTACTCATTTCTCTCAAGTGTTTGATGGTTGATGTTTTGCTCAAACTTCCTATAGGAAACCACACTATCATAGGCTTGCTAATACACCAATTCTTCTCCACAGTGATTACATGCTATGATAGATCAAAAGGGTTTTATTTTGGGTAGTAATGTGGCTAGGTTTAAGGTGGGTTAAATAGGTTTTAGGGGTTTATCACAAGCATTTGTAAACTGCTAAGTTTACAAAAGGATCACAAAGATAAACTTCTAAGATATGCAAATAGATAAAACTACTTCTCCTTACTTATTGAAGTTACTACATGTTGTTCCTTTTTCTTTTCTTTTCTTTTCTTTTCTTTTTTATTTGATTTTTTCCTTTTCCCTTTTTCTTTTTCTTTTTCTTTTTCTTTTTCTTTTTCTTTTTCTTTTTCTTTTTCTTTTTCTTTTTCTTTTTTCATAATAAAGAAACAATGAACCAAAGATAACAACTATATGCAATGTGCTTTTAACTTATGATTCCATACTAAACTATCACTTAGCACCCTATTAACTTATGATTGGGCAAGCTCATGGGGTTTGTAGGTTTTAAAATTAGGTGATTTCAAGAAACAAAAGGTTAAAGGCTTAATGGGGATAGCAAGGGATAATAAAAAGGTAGGTTATTAAAGCCAAAGGTTAAAGCAAGAAGGTCTCAATCATTTCTATCTAGCATGCATCCAGTAGATTTAAACTAACTCAAAGCAAGTTCTGAAGGTAATTACCTAAGGAAGCATCACATAAACAAGGAAATGAAATGACTATAGAATGGAGTCATAAAGGCTCAATTCCTCATATAGGATCAAATGAAAATCCATTACGTTTCTATTTATTACCTCATTGTTCGAGTGTCAAGTTCTGAGTAAGCTTATGCAGCCAACTACTTCCATCACTCCACATGGTTCACTCTTTACTTAAGTATCCTAATTTAAGTTTGCGCATGCATTTAATTTCATTCTAACTAGCATAATAGAATCTTATGGCAACACATTCATCATAAAGATTCAAATACAAGGGAAATAACACACCTAATACTAACAACCTAACATGCATCCTAAATGACATGCAAAAATGAAAACATAAATACAAAGACTACCTCCCCACACTTGAACAAAACATTATATTCAATGTGCAAAAGAGAACATCCAAAAGTAACAAAAAAAACCGTGAAATCAAAATAAAACATAAAAAGAATAATATAAGAGATTAAGGGCAAGATGGGCTTATAGTGGTGGTGTTGATGAAAGTGGCGTAATTTTCCTCTTATCCTTTGGTCCTCCAACAAGCTATGATGCATAATAAATCTTCAAGTAACCTCAAAATACATCATTGGGGACCTAAACAACAAGAGAATGAAGGGTGAAACAAGTTAACCCAAACTAAATATTATCGAATCAAAACAAAACCAAAATAACACAATGATAAACAAATGAAAGACAAACATGATAAGTTAAGGTCATTAGCTTGACCATTCCATATGAAATCATAAAAGAGTTAGTGAAAGCAAAGAAAGTAC
This sequence comes from Erythroxylum flavicans, assembly GCA_027576715.1. Lineage (NCBI taxonomy): Eukaryota > Viridiplantae > Streptophyta > Magnoliopsida > Malpighiales > Erythroxylaceae > Erythroxylum > Erythroxylum flavicans. The sequence goes on from JANZXP010108401.1 coordinate 6,890, forward strand.
TTCCCTTTCTTGTGAGAATGGCCCTCCAAAGTAAACTTGCATCTCTGCCCATTAACATTAGAAGTTTCACCTTTTTCATTTTCTAACTCCAAAGCTCCATAGGGAAACATTTGAATAACCTTGAATGGGCCACTCCATCTTGATTTCAGCTTTCTGGGAAATAACCAAAGTTGTGAATTGAATAAAAGCACTAAGTCCTCATTCTTGAATTCCTTCTTATTAATGTGTCCATCATGCCACTTCTTATCCCTTTTTTTGTACAACTTCGCATTTTTATATGCATCATATCTTAACTCTTCTAATTCATCAAGTTGTAACAATCTCTTCTATCCTTCTAGCTTTTAATCCATGATCGATTTTCTAATTGCCCAATAGGCTCTATGCTCTAACTCCAATGATAAATGGCAAGCCTTGCTATACAAAAGTTGATATAATGTTGTGCTTATGTGAGTTTTGAAAGCTATCTTGTAGACCTATAACGTATCATCCAACTTCAAAGCCCAATCTTTCCTTGACGTGCTCACTACCTTTCCCAAACTCTTCTTTAAATCTCTATTCACCACCTCCACTTTGCCACTCAAAGGCATTGCCACTCTATGTTGAAAGTTATATCTTCTTAAAAGATCCTCAAAGGGTTTATTGCAAAAGTGTCTCCCTCTATAACTTATGATAGCTCTAGGCACCCCAAATTTAGTAAAGATCTTCTTGATGAACCATTGCACCACCTTGCAATCATTTGTTGGAGTAGCTATTGCTTCAACCCACCTAGACATATAATCAACTCTAACTAATATGTAAGAGTTACCTAGGCCAGATGGAATGGTCCCATGAAATCCATGCCCCACACATCAGAATCTCCTCCTCTATGATGTTTAAAAGTGGCATCTCATCTCTCTTCAAAATATTGCCCACTCTTTGGCACCTATCACAATATAATACAAAATCTCAAGCATCTTTGAACAAGTTCAGCTAGTCGAATCTACACTCCAAAATGCGAGCAACTGTCTTGTTCACTCCATAGTATTCGGTATAAACTGAACTATAACACTAAGTCAAAACTTTAGGCATTTCATCTTCAAAAACACACCTGCAAATTAAACTGTCAACATATATTTTATATAACGCAGGTTCATCCCAAATATAGCAAGAACATTAAAATAAGAAACTCTTACTTTGTTGATTCGAGAGGTTAGGGGGGAGAATACCACCTGAGAGATAATTGGCAATATCTGCAAATCAAGGAAGAAAAGGATTTTCTACCATCATTAAAGCCTCGTCAGGAAAACGTTCTTCAATTTCCTCTTCTTCATTTTGTTCCCCTTTAAGACTTAATAAGTGGTCCGCCATAACATTTTATGTTCCTTTCTTATCCTCAATCTCAATGTTGAATTCTTGGAGTAGAAGCACCCATCAGATAAGCCTAGCCTTGGCATTCTTCTTTGCAAAGAAATAACGCAACGCAGTATGATCTATAAAAAAAAATAACTTGTGAGCCCAAAAGGTAAGAATGAAAATTTTCAAATGCAAATACCACTGTAAACAACTCCTTCTTAATGGTGGTGTAGTTTAATTGTGCTCCTGTCAAAGTCTTACTAGCATGGTAAATTGCATGTAACCTCTTCTCTTTTCACTGTCTGAGTACACATCTAGTGGCATGGTCGCTTGCATCATATGATCTCGAAAGAAGTAACAAATCTGGTGACGTCAAAATAGTTGTTATTGTACGTTCCATCTTGAGCCTATTAAAAGCATCTAAATAATCATCATCCAACATAAAAGGCACATATTTAACTAACAAGTTAGTTAATGGTCTAGCAATAAGAGAAAAGTCTTTAATGAAACGTCTGTAGAACCCTGCATGACTAAGGAATCTTCAGATGCCCTTGATGTTAGTAGGAGGTAGGAGCTTTTTAATCACTTCAGTCTTAGCTCGATCTACCTCAATCCCCCTGCATGAGATCTTATGGCCTAAAACAATTCCCTCTTGGACTATGAAATGACACTTCTCCCAATTTAAGACTAAATGAGACTCCTCGCATCTTTGTAATACTCTATCCAAATTAAGCAAACAATGATCAAAAGAGTCTCAAAAAATAAAGAATTCATCCATAAATACCTCCATGAAGTCCTCATTCATATCTGCAAAGATGGCCATCATGCTCCTTTAGAATGTGACTGGTGCATTGCATATACCAAAAGGAATCCTCCTGTAAGCAAAAGTCTTATAAGGACAAGTGAAAGTGGTTTTCTCTTAGTCTTCTGAGTATATGAACACCTAATTGTATCCTGAATATCCATTAAGAAAGCAATAAAAAGCATTGCCAATCACCCTCTCAATCATTTGGTCCACAAAATGTAATAAGAAATGATCTTTCTTGGTGGCCAAACTAAGCTTCCTGTAGTCAATGCACACTCTCTAACCTGTGATGGTCCTAGTGGAAATCTATTCACCTTTTTCGTTCTCTATCACTGTCACACCAGACTCACCCACTCGCTATCTGAAATTAGGTATTATATACCTACATCTAAAAGCTTCACCACTTCCTTCTTCACAATCTTTTGCATGTTTGGATTTAACCTTCTTTGACTCTCCCTCACTGTCTTGCATCCTTCTTCAAGGTTAGTCCTATGCATCACCACATTGGGGCTAATCGTCCTAATATCCGAAATTTTCCACCTCATAGCTCTCATTCTCTTATTAATGGTCTCTATCACTTTCTCTTCTTTCTTAACATCCAATTGGTTAGAAATGATGATGGGTAAGGTGTGGTCCTTGCCTAAAAATGTGTATCTCAGGTGAGAAGGTAAGGGCTTTAATTCTACAGTAGGAGGCTTTACAATGGAGGGTGGTGTGGGTGCATCCTCTCTCTCTAACTTCTCTTGCTCACCCTCTTCACACAATTCCTTTTCACTCACACTCTCATTCCCATGCACTTCAACAACTTTCTAAACTTCCTTTTCAATTTACTTTTCAACCTCCTCCATACAATCATCCATAACATCAATCTTTATGTAAGCACTTCCATTTATCGGTTTCTTCAAAGATTTAGTTACATTGAATTTAACTTGTTCATCACCAATTCTCAAAACCAATTTTCCTTTATGCACAATAACTAATGCCCTACCAGTATTCATAAAGGGCCTACCTAAAATCAATAGAAAATTCCTATCTTCTTCAAAATCCAAAACAACGAAATCAACAGGAATTATAAATTTATCCATTTTTACCAGAACGTCTTATACTAACCCAAATGGCCTCTTGATGGATTGATCCGTAAGTTGGATAAGCATAGATGTTTGCTTGACATCTCCTAGCCCTAATTTCCTAAAAATAGAAAAAGACATAAAGTTAATCCTTACACCTAAATCAAATAAGCATTTCGAAAATTCAAAATCACCAACAACGCATGGAATAGTAAAAATTCCTAGATCTTGTAGTTTTAAAGGCATTGTGCTTTTGATGATTGAACTACAGTTCTCTGTCAAGGTCACCGTCTTATTATCCTCCCAAGTGCATTTGTGTGTCAATATGTTCTTGAGAAACTTCGCATACTTGGGCATATACTCCAATGCCTCCACCAAAGACAAATTAATCTGAAGTTTCTTCAACTTATCCAAAATTTTGGAGAATTGAGTGTCAACTTGATGTTGTCTCACCCTCTGTGGATATGGAATCTTAGGCTTGTAGGGTGGTGGTGTTACATATGGCTTCTCTTCTTCTTTTTTTTCCCACATTTTCCCTATCTTTTTGAACACTTGGCTCCTACAATTGCTTGCCACTCCTAAGTGTGATGGCCTTGAGTTGTTCCTTTGGATTGGCCTCAGTGTTGCTTGGTAAGCTTCTTGCATTCTTAGAAGACAAAGCATTAGCAAGTTGATCTATTTGTACCTCTAAGTTATGGATGGATGAAGCGTGGTTCCTAGCAATTTGGTCAAACTTTGCCTCTATTCTCTTCTGAGTCTCTTCTTGTCTTCTTTAACCTTCCTCTTGGCTTGAGAACTTTAAACCTAATACATCCATTAACTTGTACATTTTGTTCTCTAAAGATCTAAGTCAGTCTTGCTGAAATCTAAGAGGTCCTTGTGTTCTCACTTGGCCACCTACATTGTTAGCACTCTACAAAAAATTTGGGTGATTTTTCCACCCAATATTGTAAGTGTTAGAGTATGGATTATTACCTTGTTGGGACTGATCCAGGTAATTTACTTATTCTGTACCACTCACTCCTAACAAAAAGCATTCAGTTGTTCTATGATTGTCCTACCCATATAATCACATTGTAACTATATGGTTTTGACTGTGGATGAAGAAGTTCCTTCCAGGTTGCTCAACCGCTTTGTGAGGGCAGCAATTTGTGCTTGCAAAGCTGTCACTGAGTCAAATGGAATCATTCTTTTTTACTCCTTGGACCTTTATCTACTTCTTTAATTTGACCACATATAACTATTACTCGCCAATTCTTCTAAAAGATCATGAGCTGCATCAATGGTTTTTCTCATCAAAGACCCCTTCTGCAGCTGCATCTATTATTCCTCTTGTGCTTTGAGCTACACCATTGTAGAATGTCTACAAAAAAAATTTTCTCAGAAGGTTATGGTAGGGGCAGCTCCTTTGTAATTCCTTAAATCTCTCCCAGACTTCATACAACAACTCCCCATCACTTTATTGAAAGTTTGTAATCTTTTTGATGATTCTTGTTGTCTTGGTCAAGGGAAAGTACATAGCTAAGAAAGCTTAGGCTAGTTACTCCCAAGTAGTGATTTGGCTTGCACTGAGTGAATTATACCATGCCTTTGCCCTATCTCTTAAGGTAAAAGAAAACAATCTTAACATCACAGCATCATCAGACATCCTATTAAACCTAAAGGTATCACAGATCTCTAAGAAATTCGCAAGGTAGGCGTTGGGATCTTCATTGGATAGCCCATAAAACTGGACACTTCTCTGAAGTATATTAAGGAGTGCCAGCTTGATCTTGAAATTATTGGCTTGAATCGCTATCCTTGTAACTCCTTAAGGACTAAAACCTGGCCTCATAAAGTCCATCAAAGTCCTCTCAGCTCTTCGTCGCTCTCCTTCTTCTTCCATATTCCTTTGTATTTTGTCTTGGTGTCTAGCTCTTCTTGCCTCTCTTTTGTGCCTTGTAATATATGAAAACTCTTCTTCACTAAGCTTGTAGACCTTCTTGTTCTCCATATGTTCAAGCACCTGCAAAAACACAAGGAAAAGTATCAAACACTCTTAAATCAAAGTCACCTAAACTAAACAAGATGCTAAACAAAACCTCAGCAATGGCATAAAAAACTTGTTCATTGCAAAAACAAACTACTTGTTTTACGTTACAAACTACAAGTATATAGGTCGTTACTTTTAGTGAAAAGTAGATATCGTCCCATAGAGATTGTGCTTAAGCACTACTTAATTTAGGTTGTGTTTTATTTGAGATTCAAATTCAAATAATAAACTGAAAAGTAAACTAAATTAAACAAACTAGCAACGATTGAATAATGTAATAATAGAAATTCGTAAAGAGAATTAATCAAGTTATGGGAGAGGGGATTTTACCTATCATTAATGTTAATCTAGCCTTTTATGTATTTATAGGGTGTCAGTTCTAAACGATTCTAAGGATGATTACTCTCTCTAGAGTTATAATTATTCTCTAAATTGTAAACCCTAATCGAATTATGGACTTACAATCTCTAAATTCACAAATTACCCACAATTCTAATTAGTTCTAAAGCTCTCTAATAAACAATTGGGTCTCCCACAGGATCTTTGTCCAAGAAATTATCCACTAGATTGATTAAGTGGTCAATTAGATCTTTTAACTCTCATTAAGATTAAGATTGGTGTTTGGCAATACACTATGACCTCTCAAATATTTAAGAATGTCAAAGTGGTTTTGACTAACCTTTTCGTGCATTATTTTTCTGTATAATTCAATCCTTTCATCATACATTCTTCTAATAGATATAGAGCATGGAATTAATGTCGACTCTATTTTGAGTCCAATCATGTTAGTTCTCCACCGTTAGTAATTAATTTAATTAATGATATTTGTAAACTATTTTACAAAGTGTCATTTCACCTTAGCCAAGGATTTTCCATATCAATACTAATTGAGAAAAATAGATTGTTCTCCCTAATTACTTTAAGGTGATGAATTATATATTCCATATAATTCATGCTACATCCAACGACTACCGATTGAGGTATCCTTGACTACAACAGGTCATAGGTAGTATCAAAACAAAACAATCCTTATATAAGCTAACTTTGGAGATCTTCAGTTAGGGGATCAGTTATACAATCTCAAAAAGGGATCAGTTATACAATCTCAAAATGAGAACTTTCATAGACAAATGAATTTCTCATATGGGGTCGGTTCAATGAACATGTTCTCTAATAAGCACTGGCATATTTATTTATCTTCATACTTTAGTCTATGAGATTGATTGCTTCCTTCATAACGAAAAACATAATGTGTGCTAGTCTTTTTATGCTATATTAATGTCCAATCTCAAAAGAACAATCACTAGGAACAAATTAGGGAAAATACATGAATGCAATAGGAATCTTATAATTATGATATCATCATAATTTCATTTGTATTGTTTATTTATCTCATGAACTTTATCATATATATTTAAATAAGTATAAGATAAGAATGCCTTTAAATTATTTTTTCACTAAACTATAACTAATCGATTGGTTGTAGGGCATAATCCAACGTGTGTGTATATATATATTAAGGTAGGTGACCCATTTTAAAGAAAATAATTCATATTTTGGTAATAAATAATTCATAAAAATTAGTAAAATAATTTTTTGAACTTTAATGATGATTTAAAACTAACAGATGTATTATATGTTATAATATTATATTTATTTGAGGAGGAACGATTCTTTATTTAAATTGTTTTATTAAAAAAATTTATTAAATTTTTATTTTATATAAATTAAAAATTTTGTAATCATACCATAATATTTAGTGATACAAAAATTAAATTATTATTGACTGTATTAGTTCCTTTAGATGTAAAATACAACTTATGTATTAAATAAAAAGAATTAATAATTAAAGAAATTGTACTTATAAAAAAGATTTTATAACTATTGTAAGTTTGTCTTTGAATGACAATTGAGAAGGAAATTGTTACAGGTTGAGGTTGAGTTTAGTCAACTGGCTGCCCTGTAATCCGATGAATTTTGCACAATTGATCTAGCCAAAAGCACTCCTTCAAGAAGTACAAAATCAATGTTACCAAGGGCTGGCTTGAAGGATGAATTAATTCCCCACTATAAAGAAACGAAAAGCGATGGAAAACATGGTATGAAAAACCAAAGAGATAAGAACTAACGCTAAAGGATAAACCAACGGTATATAGCAGAATGTTTGACGTAGTAACACGTAACATACCATCACACTGGTCTGGAGGGATTACATATATAAATTTCCCAACAGACATAACCGTTACAAGGATAAAGTCCCTAACAGTTAGGACGGATACTAACAGTTGAATAGTCCTCGATTGTGATCGTTCCAAAGAGAAGGATCATGACGCCCCAAAACTGTGACATCCAGCAGTACCTTGCATTCAAGAGATTGATATTGAAGGGTCACATACGTAGTGGAAACAAAAATAATTGCAATCCTATATAGATCTATTGCATTTATATTTATACTAATAATAAGAATAGGCAAAAATAAATACCTGGAATTTGAAGATTAATTGATACAAACTTCGAAACTATGAGGTCTCTATATTCTCCACACCAAAAAATATGTCCCACTTTCAATACTTGATATGACTATGGATAAATTTGAAGAACCCTTTCTTATGAGTAGAGAAAACAATTTTCTCTCAAACTTTTCTCTTGTTTATTTGCTTTATATGACTATCATATAAAACTGAATAACAACGTATATTTCTATTTTTACTCTCCTTTAGTTTTTTCTCTCTCCACACAAAAATGAAAAGAATAAGTCTCATATATTTTTTCTCAGTTTTTCGTGCACATTATTCTCCAGAAGACCTAGACAACTCTTCGTTGTACGGTTACAACGTTTCTTATTCATACAACCAACGTAAACAACGTTTACATACAACGTCGTTTCATTTTTTTAATAATAATTATTATTTATAAAATGAAATAAAATAAAACTATTTTATTTTATTCACCTATTTTATACAGGAGAATTCCCAATATTAATTATATTTTCTGTACTAGCAAAAAGTATAATAATATGCCATATAGATTATTTAATAAATTATCTCATAATAAATTAAATAATCATAAACAAGAAATATTACACTCGTAAGTGTGTGACCACATAGGTTCATCACTAAATCAGTAGCAATTAATCCAATTAATTACTAATCAAGGTTGACGTCTAACAATACTCAACAGCTGGATAGTGTGAAGTAACAACTTTACAAAGACGGAAGCTAGTTAAGAATAATGTATTATTACCTTCCATCATTAAAACTCCGGATTATCCTAAAGTATGGTTTAACTGTCAAACCCTATTAGATAACCAAATATGTTACATGTCGATCATTAATGATTGGTGAATAACTTAAGAAACTCCTTTCCTCACTCATTTAATCACCTTGGCCAAGGTTTTGAAACAACCATTAAGATCAATGAGAACATAGAGCTCAAACTTATTACCTAAAGTCGATGGATCCCATCGTGACTCACCACTAATCAAATAGGTACTTAATTATATCCAACAACCATTTAACTAGCATTTTTATACACTAGGTGTCCGAGATCAAAATATAATAAGTGGCCTATTGATTACTATGATGATCTCAGGTCAAAGGAAAAATATACATTTAAATTTTTTTAAGAATATACCGCTTGACAATTCATAGGTAATATTAACCATTGGGAATTCTCAGTTTGATCAGTTCAATGATCGTATCTCCATATGCATCATCTATATATGTAACTTAGTAAATGAGATCTACTAATATCCATCAAATAGATGCTATTACATATATATTGATCTAACTGGATCATTAAAGTCATTATTTGATGATCCTACGATCAAGAACAATTTTAGATTAAACCCTAAAGACTTGAATCTCGTTATCATAATCTCCATTATGATGGCAAGTGTATAAATTTAATTAAGGACTTATCATATTAGGATAAAAGTAATAGACATAATATGATAATATAATCATTTGCCATGTTATTAAACAAAGTTAATAATCACAAAATAAAAAGTGTTTAATCTATTACATAACGATTGGGTCATGGGCATAATTCCAACAATCTCCCACTTGACCTAGAGCCAATCAATCAAGAACTTCAATCCTATTTTTCACTTGTGCTTATCAAACTCCTTTGATCCAAGTGTCTTAGTGAAGGGATCTGCAGCATTCTCCTTTCCTTCAACTTTTTAAATTTGAACGTCTTCATGCTCAACAATTTCTCTAATCAGATGAAACTTCTATAAAACATGTTTAGATCTTTGGTATGAACTTGGTTCCTTAGCTTGTGTAAGCACCGATATTGTTACACAATGAAGGAACAACTTCCTTTATCGAAGGAACCGCACCAAGTTCAGTTAAGAACTTTTTCATCCAAACAGCTTCCTGAGCTGCATCGCATGCAACTATGTATTCTGCTTCAGTAACTGAATCAGCTACAGTAAATTGCTTGGAACTTTTCCAACTCACTGCCCCTTCATTCAAGGTGAAAACATAACTAGAGGTAGATTTACTATCATCCTTATCTGATACAAAGCTAGCATCAGTATAACCTATTAGCTTTAATTCATAGTCTCCGTATACAAGGAATTGGTCCTTAGTTCTTCTTAACTACTTAAGGATGGTTTTAACCATTTTCCAATGTTCCTTTCTTAGATTACCTTGATACCTACTCACTATTCCTAGCGCGTAGGCTACATCGAGCCTTGTACATGTCATGGTATACATGATAGCTCCCACTGCACTGGCATATGGGACCCTACTCATGCGCTCTCTTTCTTCTAGGGTTTTAGGACAATCCTCCTTACTAATAGAAATTTCAGTGCCTATCGGTAGATAACCTTTTTTTTTTGGAATTTTCCAGGTGATACCTTTTTAATATAGTATCAATGTATATGGATTAAGAGAGCCCTAGTACCTTCCTTGATCTATCTCTATAGATCTTGATTCCAAGAATATAAGCTGCTTCTCCCAAATCCTTCATGGAGAAATGTTCAGAGAGCCAAATCTTTGTCTTTTGTATGGCTAGCACATTATTTCCTATTAGCAATATGTCATCTACATACAGCACTAGGACAATAACTATGCTCCCACTAACCTTCTTGTACACACATGGCTCTTCTTCCCATCTAATAAAATCGAACTTTGCGATTGTTGTATTGAAGCAAATATTCTAACTTTGTGAAGCTTACTTCAATCTATAAATGGATCTTTGTAGCTTACACACTTTATTAGGAGCATATGGCAATGTGAAACCTTCAGGTTGAGTTATATAGACATCTTCCTTGAGCTCTCCGTTAAGAAACGTTGTTTTGACATCCATTTGCCATATCTTATAATCATAATATACAGCTATAGCAAGTAGAATCCGAATAGATTTGAGCATTGCCAGAGGGGAAAAAGTTCTATCATAATCAATACCTTCTTTTTGATTATATCCCTTAGCAATAAGATGGGCTTTATAGATTTCAACCTTCCTGTCTGCGCCAGTCTTTTTCTTAAATACCCATTTACATCCTATGAGTTTTATATCCTTTTAGGGATCAACCAAAGTCCATACTTTGTTGATTCTTATGGATTCAAACTCGGATTCTATGGCTTTAATCCACTTCTCACGATCTGGACTTGCTATAGCCTCTTCGTAAGTCTTAGGGTCATCAACAATATGTGAGATATCATCAATATAATTATCCTCGTCACCTTGCACCATTAAGTTTAATTTATCTGGTGCAGGTTGATCTCAAATAGACCTTCTAAGAGGCTCATGTTCAATAGGTTCTTCCTCTACTTGATCTTATTGTTGCACTGGTTCCTAGACAGGTTCATTAACCAGTCCATTCTCCTCAACGGTTGAGGCTGGTACCTTTTATGTCAACTTCAAGATATCAAGTAAAGGCTGCTCAACATGCATCTGATGCTCTTGAGCTTGTGTTGACTCGTCATAATCTTGAATTTCATCATCTACACCATGACTTCCTCTATTAAGAAACTCCCTTTTTAAAAAGGTTGCATTTCTGGCCACAAACGCTTTGTGTTCAGAAGGGTGATAGAAATAGTATCCTATAGTTTCCTTGGGATAGACAACAAATCTACACTTATCAAACCTCTCTTCAAGCTTATCTGGCAGCAATCTCTTGACATAAGCTAGACAACCTCAAACCTTCAAATGTTTTAGGTTAGGCTTACGTCCTTTCCACATCTCATATGGAGTTTTAGTGACTGCTTTAGTAGGAAATTTTTTTAATAAATAGGCAGCGGCTTCTAAAGCATATCCTTATAGGAAGATAGGAAGATCAGTAAATCCCATCATAGATCTCACCGTATCCAATAAAGTTTGATTTCTCCTTTCCAAAAAAACCATTATGTTGTGGTGTTCTTGGAGAAGTCCATTGAGACAAGATTCTATCTTGCCTTAGATAATCAACAAAATCATCAATAAGATACTTACTGCCACGGTCAAGTCTTAGTGCCTTTATACTCTTACCATTTTGTTTTTCAACTTCACTACGAAATCTTTTGAACATTTCAAATGATTCAGATTTGTGTTTCATAAGATACATAAATTCATATTGTAACATCCCCTCACCTATGGGAAGGGTAAAATAGTAAATTGGAACGGGTTAGGAGAGATTAAAATTTTATTGCT
>JANZXP010108424.1:0-18761 GCA_027576715.1 Erythroxylum flavicans
AAGTTCTAGCCTTCAGTAGATATTTTCTAGATGATTCTTAATTAATAGCCCAGGCAACGATCTCCCTCTCTCAAGTCTCAAACCTAGCGTCTATTGCAACTCGCAACTCGTAACACCACCTTCGACATTGTCGCCCCTACCATCATATGAGATGGATCTTTCTTTCTCCCTGTCTCAAACCCAGATCGTCACCTCTACCATCAAAGAAGTTTGGCGAGAAGTAGGGAATTTGCCCAAGTGGCATGATCTGGTCCAGGTCAAAATACAAAAGACATAGGAGTTCTAGCAGGAGAGGGTTGAGGTAGCATCATAGTCTTTTTCAACAAGTTCCAGTATTATTTTCATTCTGTTTTCTGTATATGTAGCAAGTTCTATTATTGTTGTCGTACAGCTCAAAACAACAGATGTCGCTGATCCAATCGATGCAACAAAATCAGTTGAGATTACAATGTTGAGTAAGGAAGTGAATGATGCACCAGAAGATGGGTTAAAGGATTCGTGTAGTGTACCCAACGAATAGCGTAACCAACTTGTCGGTGGTGGACACGTCCCTGACGGCCATTGAATTGCAGATTCAAGCTATCAAGAACCGATTGCATGAGGAAGCTGAGACTATCCCCAAAGCTAAGGTATAAGTTTGATTTACTTGACTACATTGTTTAACCTAAAATAGGCTTTTTAAATAAGATTTGTGTATTTTTTATGAGAGCAGAAATCGATCGAAGCATCGTTAAGACAACAAAAGATATTGCAGAGCATAGTTGTTCATGTTCTTCCCATATACCACAAAAGGCCACATCATTGTCTTTAGAAACTGAAGGAAGGTAACAATATTTCCATTTATTTTGATCCAATTTTAATGGATTTTTATGGCCCAATGTTTTAAACTGAATTGTCATTAGTGCATCAGTTCTTTGCAAGAGGGTGTTAATCAACCATCTGGTTTTGGATCTATTAAATTGCAGGAAGATCCCGTAGTGGCACCAAAGGTTTGCATTTTGAATAATACTTTCTCAAGTTTTTGTATGAAAAATCACTTCTTTCGACCATTTCCAGGAGAAAAAAGGTCTTGGGCCTGCTCTATTGTGGTTTATCACTACCAAGGATTTAGATTCACTGCCCTCATGAGTTAATCGTATTTCATGTTGTGTTGTTCCTACACAACTTTGGAATTTCTTTTTCTTGTTGGAGAAAGTCGAATTAAAGAGGTAAATCTCATGTTCCCTTCGACTCTTGAATAAGAGCGACAATTATGTTGCCTTCAAGGTATTGATCTATATTTTAAATTTATTCTAAATTATTTTTTGTCTAATTTTTCTGATATAGATGTTCTTGGCTAAGATTAATTTCAGGTTAAAACTACGAATCGAAAGAAGTACTGTGTTACACCAAACACTAGGGTTGTCTTGCCAAGATCCACTTGTGATGTAGTAGGTTTATCTCTTTTTCTATAATCTGTGCGCAGTTGATCATGAGCTGACTCGTTGCTACTCTTGTGTTAGACCATTTAGTTAATTTTGATTTAGTTGGTGAGTGTAAAGCTATGAATTGTGTACTTTCCAGGTTAGTTATATAGGCTACGTTGTTCATTATTATGGGGGTCTAATATGTTTGAGTTTATTGCTTAGCAGCATTTGAACTGATTATCTTACCATATCTTCTTGATATGTTTTTTCCTTTTCAGTTTTGAGATAAACTTAATTTCAACGGTCATAATTTTCCATTGTCTAATTGTCTTGATCCTCGTTCAATTTTTCATTTTGGTTTTTTCCTACTGATCGTGTTCAATTCAATAACCTTTTATCTTTACTGCTATTTATGTTGGATATTTAGCATGGAATGTACTGTATAGTAATCTGAATGTATGATAGAACGAATTATGAAAGTACTGGTAATGTTGGTTCATGCTTTTTGATCCTACAGACATGAACAAAAAGGAGACAATATCTGAGGGGATGATAGTATTTGGTTGAACAAGAACTGGATTCCAGGAGAGGTAAAGGATTTCATATGCCTGCTTCTTTCTCAAGGGATTTGCATTTTGATTCTGCCTATAGAATTAAAATTTTATATGAGACATCTACCAATTAGGAGCGTAGTAGTGTTTGAGGGAAATCAAATATGAACTTTTTTTATTGTATAAAGGAATAAATATCTTATTTCTTAGCTGATGTAGAGACTGTGGACCTTAAGTACTTGTCTTATAACTCCATTTTTTAGTTGCAACTGCCATATATTTTAATACACATTTTACATACTCTTTTAAGGGACTTAATGAAATGAAATAACTTCCACCTTCTCAGATCTGACAAAGTTGGGCTAGGCTAATAATGAACCCCACTTACTGAGACAATTAATGGCATTAAAAGAGAATCAATGATTGGAATATTACTAATAGCTCTTTATCAAACGTGAAATCTTCAATGGGATGACTGCACCAAATACCTCGATGCCTTCATTCATTTAAGGAAGTTAATAAATGAAATAATTACCACCTGCCCAGATGAAATAAAATAATGATCATGCACACCTCGATGCCTTCATTCATTTAAGGGAGTTGACATGAAATAGTTGTCACCTTCACAAATGAAATGAAACGATGATTACGTATTTACTTCGATAGTAGTTAGAAGATACAAAAGCTTTAAGCAATCCACAGAAAGTCATTTATTAAACATGAGAGTTTGATGGATATAAAGAACGATAGCCAACGTTGGGAAAACAAACCAGATATCGCTTATTAAATAAAAACAGTAAAGAGAATAAGATAACTGGTCACAGTTGACTAGATTTAAAATTTAGTCGTTTATCAATCTAAAATTCGCACTTCCAACAACTCTCAACGTATCCAACAAGCAATGTACATCATATCCTCCCCTTGTCTCGTCCCAAGGAATTAAATGATCGAAAAGACATCTAACAAGCATGTGTAGATCATATCCTTCTCTTCTCTCGTTCCAAGCAATTAAATGATCAAAAAGAAGTTATGTTTCTATCAAAAGTCGTCTAAACAAGAAGAATGCATTTACTAATACTACAGACTTTTTGTTCAGGAAGACTTAGTCATTCCACCGCCTATTTCCCTTGTTTCTCTCTCTCTCTCTCTCTCTTTCTTAGAAATTTCATTATAATCAAGAACTACATCTCTTCATCAATGATAAAACCATTAGCTAAGAAAGCCTTTCTTTTTCTAATGCCTCTCCTCCAAAACAATATCTCAAGAAAATAGTAGCTGATGTGAGCTCAATGGTTAACAATAGCAATTTAGAATACTAGCGACTAAGGACTTGCTTAGACAGTTATCAAAATTGTTGTTCATAATGATTTACAGGTTATCTCGCTTCCTCACTTGAAGTTGAAGGTGATATCTGTTCAACTTCCAATCTTTCTTTTTTCTTGTTGGCTATAAATTTGCAACTTTTGTTTCAACTTCTTTTCTTTTTTCTCCTTTCTTTTGTTGTTGAATAGTTTGTGTTTGCTACAATTATCTCATTTTGCTTATGAATCTTTTTACCTTTTCTTTTTGGTTTCAAAATTATTTTGTCAACCTAAAGTATAATGACAATCTTAGATCAAAGATCAAACATTCCCTAAATTTAGTGCTTTAGTTCCGATATCTATCATTTTTTCTTTTTCCTTTTTAAATTTCTTTTAAAAAGTATAAACTTTTCTCCCTATATTAATGTAAGCTTTGCACCTTGTGACATAACTCTAATCTACCGATGCTTTCCTTATCATTACCAACGTCTATGGTGGATGCGAAGAAGAATAATACCTACAATTACCATGTCATAATGAGAACATCTCAACTACAAAACATAAACGTGTCTTATTTAAACAACTTCTCAGCACATACGTTTGTGGAAGAAATCTCCCTGGAATTGAAACACCAAGGACCTTCAAGTTATAGTCCAATCCATTTGCAAAGCCTTTGTACTCTTGATAAGGTCAAATCAGCTTTGAAAAGGACAGAGAAACAATCCTACTTAAAAAGCGATCCTCTTCATCTCCACCAACATCCTTGTTAGATCATAACCAAGAACAGGAACAACATGAACAAGTGCAAGGGAGTGAAATGGATGGCAGACAGACCATGTTTGCTGCTGGGTGTCATGGTTGTTGTATGTATGTTATGTCTTTATAGAATAATCATAAATGCCCTCGTTGTAACGCTACTATTCCATCCCAATCATTGCTGGCCAAAAAGCCTCGACTTGATCTTATCTGATTTCTTATTGTTGCAAGTTTTATACGTTATAGAATATACATTTTAGTACAAAGAAATTATGCATTATATAATCAATTTATGAAATCTTTATCTTTCTTATGCGAATTTTAAGTAAATATATTTGAAGGTTTATAAGACTACCTATTTAGTGGTTCCAGTTTCTTCATCCATGCAATTCCTTTCTCACTAAATTTATAATGTTCTGTATTACATATTTAAAGCACAAACAAATCATCTAGATTTTCATTGTTTCCTGGTTGCATTGGCTAGTTACGCGTAACTGTGAAGTTGCTTTAAGTAGAAACAAACAAATATGCAGACATAGATAATATCTATAAATTGTTTATTATATATTTGTAGTATATTGGATACACGTGGAAGTATATTTAAGTAAAGAGGTAACATAAATAGTAAAAATAGTAGGAAAAAAAGTTAACATTATAATTACCAATTATATACAGATTCATCATATATCCAAACGAACTATAAGCAAAACAATCTGATTACAATGAAACCATTATAAGGTAAACACCAACATAAATGTCTCCATTATTATTCATTTAAGAGAATTAATGAAATGAAATTACTGACATCTTTTATTATACTTTATTGTTTGACCAATATTGAACTCAACTTGCGAAGTCAATAAATGCATTAAAAAGAAGCAACAAGAAAAATTTTACTCATGTATTTATTAAACTTGAAGCTTGATGGAGATAAAGAAAAATACTCAACCTTAGAAAAAGAGACCAGATATCCTCTACTTAATGGTAGGTGTTTGGATACACATCAAAATTTATGACTTACCGCTTATTTTAAACCACCGTATGTAGATGAGTTAATAGTTGATAGGATTAGATAAGTTTTCATTTAAATGATAGGACATCATCAGCTTTTTTATTGTTTATCAGTCGGTTTTGTTCTCTACCTAGAATATATTTAAAGATATCGGTGGAGCTTTAAAACAAGAGTAGTGAGCTTCATTTATCCAGCATTCATAAGTTCTTCCTTTTTTTTTCTTTATTCATCCTCATTATGTTGCCCAAAAGATATGAACAATCTGCTTTGCATTTTTTTCCTTGTCAAATATATCTGCAAAGTGATTCCATATTTTATCAATTTAGGCCCTGTTTGGTTCCATTTTATTTTGTCGTTTTTCTTTGTAGTTTTTATAAAAAAAATAAACCATTGGTTAAAACATGTTTGGAGTAGAATTGCTGCCGTTTTTAGTTTCCAAAAATAAAAAAACTGCAATAGGTTTATGAAAATGTAAAAAAGACGTTTTCGTAAGATTTTAAAACAAGTTTCCTTTTATTCCAAAATTGTTTCTCCGTCGACTCTTTCTCATCTGCAGGCTTTGCTACGATTTTTCTTTTTCTAGTCCAGGTTTATCTTTGATTTTATTACTTATTACTCTGTTATTATGTTTCTAAGATTTCTGCTTTCGTATATATCTCCTGCATTACCTGTGTATGCTTTCATGTCTCTCACAACTCCGCATTTACAAAGCAGGTCCCATCTCACGGTCACCCTTAACCCTCCACCACCACCAGCAGCCACCACAGCTCTGCTCTTTCAGTTGGGTATCACAAGGTCCCATGAATGATCATGTCTTCTTCTGCACTCTCTGAAGACTATGAACTCATAAGCGTATGAACTAGCACGTTGTGTGTGTGTGTGTTGAAGACAGGAAAAAAGAGAGTATATTTGCATGGGATTAGGAGGGGTGATGAGTTGTAAAGTGAGGAGCTGGTTTTTGGGAAAAGAATAAGCATTGTGTGTGTGTGTGTTGAAGACAGAAAAAGAGAGAGTATATTTGCATGGGAATAGGACGTGTGATGAGTTGCAAAGTGAGGAGCTGATTTCTGGGAAGAGAAGAAGCAGTCGTAAAGTGATGAGCTGGTTTCTGGGAAGAGAAGAAGTTTGTCTTTAGTTATTTTTTCTCTAAGGATTTACGTAATCTAATGATGTAATTTATGCTAATCCTCAAAGATTAGTGGTCTTTGGAACTATCTCTTGAGATTAGTGGACTCAAAGATGACACCACACGTTTTATACATACTGTAGATACAGATCTTTTGGGATCATTGCACCCTCTAGCCTTACAGAACCTACATGATGCATTTTGTTGCTAAAGGTCTAGACTTTTTGAGTCTACCACAATTGTGCAACTCAGTATTTAAGTAGTAGAGCGTAGTAGAAAAGAAGGTGAGGAAGGATAAGATTGAGAGAGAGCAAAAGGCAGAAAGTAGAGAGAGACACTAACTAGTAAAGGAAGCAAAATACTTGAATAAACTCTTTTCTCAATGCGAATAACAACGGATGGCCACATTTTCTGTGTAAGTTTTATTATATACAAATGTGTAAGTTTTTAATAATATTTGATTTGCATATATTTTAATTTTAGCTATAATGATAATTAATTAATTTAAAAATATATTGTATTATATTATAATTATTACACATAAGAATATAATTATAAAAAAATAGAAACTGGATGATAAAATCAAACATGCTTTTTGTTTTTAGTTTTTTATTACAAATCTCAACCAAACAGGTTTTTGCTTTCAGTTTTTATATTACAAATCTCAACCAAACAGGATTTCATTTCTTTAAGGAAAAAAACAGAAACCAAAAACTGGAAACAGAAACCAAAAACAACAACAGAAAAACATAAGTGGAACCAAACAACCCCTTAGTTATTAAATGTGTTTAGTGAAGTTCAAAAAAGAAATAACGTATGTGATATTATATCCAGCGTTTGTTAATCATTCATTCTCATTATCTTGTATAAAAGATATGATCGTAATTTTCCTTTGCATTTTTTTCTTAAGCATATCACTTTGCAACGATGAATGTAATTTTCCCATGTTAATGATTTCTGGCTTTGACTTGGTTGTATTTTTTCAAATTGGTTTTTTGTTTTTGTTGTAGGTATTGTTGTCCAACCTTGCATTGCTTTGTGCTATTGGGGTATGTTTTACTTTTCTCTGATAAAATATTATATCAAGTTTTACTTTATTTGTTTAGTGCTTCGATATTTTAGGATGAAGTTTTTATGTGTTATTTTTTTCTTCAATTCTTCCAAATGTCTTTGAGCACTTTCAATTCGTGCATATGAAATTTTTTATTGTTTCACTAAATAAGCTATTTTCTGCTCATAAATTTGGAAGTTATCTATAACTACTTTATAATATGTTAAAATTTCTAACTGATGTTCCTACTATTATTATTTTGTCAATTCACACTAAAAAATATGATATAACGTCACACTTTCCATGTATGAAGGTTACATATTGTGTTGTTCTCTCAAGATTATTCCATCATTCATGGTATTGTATTTTTATCCTCCAAAGCTTTTTACAAAATTTTATTCTATGTACAGACATAAAAAAGTAATCGTAGATTATACAATCACATGTACACATCCATGGTTCCAAGTAAATAACAGACATCCCTTTCAAGATTATTCATAAGAAAAGAAAGAGTCCAACCATAAGAGACCCATATTTTAGCCCTTAACATACAACTTCAATCACAATATCACAGTATACAATGACTAAATACCAAATATATACAATTATTTTTTAAATACTAATTTATATTCAATTCAAAATAAATATATTTATTTTTATTCTATGATCATAATACATTTTTTCGCGCCTAAAATATATATAGACAATATTATATATACATATATTTATTTTTAAAAATCTTAAAAAGTTTTCATGTCAAATTTTTTAAAATTTAGACTAATGCATGATACATTATCAAACCATCTATTATTTCATTAAAAATTAAACTATTTTTAAAAATTAAATTAATATTTAATGTCTTTTAAATATACCAGAAATTAAGTTTAGGCATCAAACGAAGCTTTTCTATAACAATTAAAATGTCATATAAAAGTCAAGAAATTAATATTAGTTTATAAAAATGAAAAGTTTTATTTATATTTAAAAGAGTTCAAATTTAAAATTATTGTTATGACAATTAAAATGTCATATAAAGTATTATAAACTTATCAAAGCATTGTGTATATGATATTTTTGTTTCAAAATTATTAATTTCTTTTGAATAGAAATTTTATATTCATTCTAATAACTAATTTTTGTAAATTTACTTTATATGTTAAAATTTAGCGACATAGTATAAATTTATCTAAACCTAAATTATCATTAACTACTTCAATTTATTTGCAAAATATTATTATTTAGTATATAATTAAATTGTACGGATATATATATATTACACATTGAAGAACAAACAATTACATATTAATAATCTTATCTTATTATATTAATTTAGCGCTTTATTTTCTTCAAGATCTTTTTAACATGCATAGTTGTTAGTTATTTCTCCCTTCGTTCTAGGTTTATCTAGTTCTAGAGATGGATAGAAAGGCCAAAAAACGTAAAAAGTATGCTGAAATGCCAGAAAATGAAAAACAAGCCCTTCTAGAATGACGTCGAGAAGCTTATGCTGCAAAGAAGAGTAATGCTACTCTATCTTTTTTTGGTCGTAGAATGACAGATAATTTTATCGACCTGAGTCGTCTATAGGAGAACGTCAACGTAAACTAGTTCGTGAACAGCCTATTTATTCTACCATTGATAACATTACTATAGCTGATCGACAATTTCTTCGTCCTTCCATTAGTTAACTTCTACAAAATCCATCTACTAATTCTTGCATGGATCATGTCAATGTAAATCATTCTTCTCTTCGACTATGAGAAGATTTTGGTACAGAATCAGCAGTTAAAGTGTCTAATAATATGCATCATAATTTGGATTGTCTAAATATATCTTCCTCTTTTGTTCTATCAACCTCATTGGTATCTATTGAGGATCAAGGTATAAATCTTCTTAACTATATTCTTCGTAGTTTTGTATTATTATTTCTCCTCTAAGTAATCAATCTTTTTATAAATCTTTTTAGGGATAAACCATCATCATTCTCATCTAAAATTAACGTGCCTGAAGAATTGTCCTGCTGAATCTTTACAGCTTCCTTTCATTCCCAACTATGATCATTGTGGTGCCAAAAGATTCTATTTAAAGCCCCCATGATTTTGTTGTTCTTCAGGAGAAATTTTCATAGTGGCTCCTCAAATGTCATATGCTCTAAAACGATTATTTATTGATGGTGATGAAGAGTCTGAACATTTTAGGAAAAATGTTCGTACATATAATAATAATGTAGTTTTTACTTCATATGGGGCTAAGTATGATCGAGAATTACAAAAATAAGAAACGTGTTTATACATTTCATGTTCAAGGCTAAAGTTACCATTTCCTTGATAGTTTAGTTTCGACAACTGATAAAGTGTCTAGTATCCATCTCTATTTTTTTGATACTGATGAAGAACTTACAAGAAGGACAAAGAGTTGTGATAAACTTCATAAGGATACATTAAAACTGATTATCACAATCCTAGAGCATAATCCCTATGCGAAGTTCCTCAGGAGTTTTAGAGACATTCCGACACTTGACAATTATACAATACTCTTAAGGTGTTATCCTAGCCTCGATCAACGTGTATACAATCTTCCTACTGCATCACAAGTAGCTGCTATATTGATTGAGACGGATGATGAAAGGGTTAATCATTCTCCACATATCTAAGTCTATAGTAATTCAGGCACAAGTTATAGAATCAAATCTTACTATGCCTGCTATGATCCCCTTCAATATCCTTTTTTAATTCCTCATGGTGAATCTAGATGGCATCGTGGAATTAAGAGGTTGTTTTCAAAGAGAATGAGAAATAATGCTCCAAATCAAGGATATCACATTAATTTCAATTCTTTTACTGATCCATCTGATTTATTTAATATGGGGAATACAGGTAAGTTTTTCTTATCCTACTTCATTTTTATAGTGTTGTCTAACCTTATGCTTTTATGTATTTGATTTGTTTGTATAATTTCTAGTTGCTGATCAAGAATTCTGTGAAGACGGGATTATTTTTGCTAGAGAGTATTATTATTATAGACTCCAAATAAGAGAACATGATGAGTCAATGTTGCTCCATAGTATAAGACTACTTCAGCAATTTGTTGTGGGTGCTTATATAAAGATTGAAACAGCTAGACTTGACTTTCATAGAAAGAGACAAAATGAGATAAGGACAAAGATAGTATAGGGTGTTTTGGATAGCACTGTCATTGGTCAAACTGAAGCTTATCGAATTGGCTGTCGAGTTGTGCTCTCGGCTTCGTTTTTTAGTGGTCCAAGGGACATGAAACATTATTGTCTTGATGCAATAGCTCTAGTATAGAACTATGATAAACCTCACATTTTCCTCACCATGAATTGCAACCCGAAATTTAAGACAACCTTGAGTTTTATGAAAAGCCACAAGATAGGCCTGATTTTTTTATGAGAGTTTTTAGAGCTAAATTTGAGATCCTTAAAAATGAACTGATCAAGAAGCAAACCTTTGGAGAAGTTGCCGCATGTGTTTATGTTATAAAGTTCCAAAAGCGTGGTTTCCCTCATGCTCATTTGTTGCTGATACTTAAACCATATTCTGAATTACTTACTCCAGAATCTTATAACTAAATCATATCTGCTGAAATCTTATAACTAAATCATATATGTTGAAATACCAGACCCTGTTCAAAATTTGAGATTATATTCTCTTGTCATTAAACACATGATCCACAGTCCTTATGGTCATATGAATAAAGACAACCCTTGCATGAGAAATGGTGTGTGCAAGAACCATTATCCTAAAACTTTTGCTCCTTTTACTGTCCACGGTGAGGACAGTTATGCATGTTATAGAAGAAGAGATGATGGCCGAAAAGTAAATATTTCTAGGCACGAGTGGATAATAGATGGGTGGTTCCTCATAGTCCGTACCTTTTGCTTCTAATTAATTGCCACATAAATGTCGAAATATGTTCTACTATTAAGCTTGTTAAATACGTGTATAAGTATGTCTTTAAAGGCCATGTTCTTGTTAATTTTAGTATTGATAATCGAGAGACCACTGTTGATATTCACGATCTCAGTAATTTCAAGGAAGGTCATTAGATTTCACCTCCTGAAGCTTTTTGGCATATATATAAGTTTAGTCTAGTAGAGATTAGTCCATCAGTTTATGTTCTTCAAGTTCATCTTCCCGATCAACAATCTATCTCCTTTGACAGAAATTCAGATTTGTCCTATTTGTTGAGAAAATTTGACTTTTCAAGAACAATGTTAACTGAATTTTTCAAAATGAATTTGACAAATAAAAATATGAAAGAGTTGAAATATTTGTATAAAGATTTTCCAGAACATTTTGTTTAGACCCCAAAGATAAGAGCATAGTCAGAAAGGAGCCGAAAGAAAGTTATAGGAAGGTTGGTTACCGTTGGTCCTAAAGAAGGACAGAGGTATTACCTAAGGTTAATACTTATGCATGTTAAAGGACCAACATCATTTTATCACTAATTGACTGTTGATGGTGAAAAAACAAGTTGTTTTAGGGAGGCTGCGCTAAAATTGGGCTTACTAGCATCTGATTCTTATATAGAAGAAACTCTTGAGGAGGCTACTTTATTTCAGATGCCAGCTTCGCTTAGACTTTTATTTGTTACACTCTTATTATATTGTTCACCAACGAATCCTAAGCAAAATTTGGAAACATTTAAAGACTATCTTTGTTCTGATTACCAGCATGCTTCCTCTTATAATGCATATACATCTGAGGAAATTAAAAGAATGAGCCTCTAGGATATTAATCGATCCCTAGAACAAATGGGGAAGAGCTTGATTGATTATCATTTTACAGAATATGATTTTACAGTTAATCATCATGAGCATCTCACTAATGAAATATAAAGTGAGAAAAATATACACATTGATACAGAAGACCAGAAGATTTGTTGTTACATTCAAAGTTGAATAAGGAACAAAAATACATCTTTGATTTGATTTTAGATTTAGTTTTTGGTTCAAATGGTTGTAGCTTTTTTATTGATGGTCCAGGTGGGACTGGGAAGACTTTTATGTACAAAGCACTTTTTGCAATTTTACGATCATAAGGTCATGTTGCAATTGCTGTTGCAACATCTGGTGTTGCAGATCAATACTTCCTGGTGGTAGGACAGCACACTCAAGATTTAAAATCCTACTTGATTTTTCAAAGAAAAAAGTTTGTCAGTTAAGTAAATAGAGCAGTATTGCAAAATTGATATTTGAATCCAGTCTCATCTTTTGGGACAAGGCTTCAATGGAAAAACAAGAAGTCATTAAAGCATTTGATGATTTGTTGCAAGATATCATGGAGTCCAATCGGCCTTTTGGTGGAAAGATTGTTATTTTCGGCGGTGATTTTCATCAAACCTTAAGTATTATAGATGAGGCCATAAAAAAACAGTTAATTGATGCAAGTCTTGTAAATTCACATCTCTGGCCACAAATACATATATTATCTTTAACAATAAATATGAGAGCTATGTTAAATCTAACTTTTTTCGATTTCTTATTGAGGGTAGGAGAAGGTATAAAACCTGTTGACGAGCAAAATCAGATATCCTTACCTGAACAACTAGTTATTCGTTATCACAATAAGGATGAATCTCTCAACAAGTTATACTTTTTATATGTTATCATTTAGTGTCCATTTTCTTGTTTCTTTAGAAATTTTGTTAACGTCTTTCTAATGCATTGTTAATTTCACTAGTTTAGTTGAGTAAGTCTTCCCTGACTTAACCATATATTCATCTAATCCATATCAGATGATAAATAGATGCTTACTCTATCCAACAAACAGTTGTGTTGATGAAATTAATGACATAATGATCAATAAATTTTTGAAAATTTACGTTCATTTGTAAGTTTTTACAAAACAATTGACCGAAGACATCAAGCAGATTATGAGGATTTTCTCAATTCTCTAAATCCTAAAGGTCTACCTCCTCACAAATTATTACTGAAAGAAGGTTGTCCAATCATGCTTATAAGAAATTTGAATCCAACAAAGGGTTTGTGTAATGGCACAAAATTAATATGTAGACAACTAAAAGAATACACAATTTCTGCAGAAATTATTTTTGGACCTCATAAAGGAAAAATAGTTTTCATACCTAAGATTCCTCTACAATCTTTTGAAAATGAAAAAAAAGGGATTCCATTTGCAAGAACACAATTCCCTGTTCGTTTAGGTTTTGCGATGACAATAAATAAGTAGCAAGGTCAGACCCTTGATTGTGTAGGAATTTATCTTCGTTAGCCCGTATTTTCACATGGACAATTGTATGTTGCTTTGTCAAGAGCTAGAACTCTTGAATCGGATAAAGTTCTAATTATTCCAGGAACTTTTGAGTCTTCAAAAATTGATCACAAAATAAGGAATATTGTAGTTCGTGAAATTTTCCAATTGTCTAAATTATAACATTTAAAATAAGCAAAGGGTATATTCATTTTTATGTTCACGTATATTTAGTTTCATTTTATCTACAAAAAAATATTTAGTATGTCAATATTTTCTTAACCATTTTCTTTTTGTAGGATGGAGAAACGTTTATTGATCAAGGATATTTTACCCGGTGCTAAGGGGTGGTCATGTAAAGTAACCGTCTAAAAAAAACAATAAATTGCTACATCACCTAATAAGCCGTCGAGGAAACAAAAGTTTATCTTTTTTGATTCAGAGGTACAACAATTATACTTTCTTCATTCAACATGTTCCTTTTTGCACTAACTTTAGAAAAAAATAGTTGACCTAAATATGAAATTAGAATTTTTGATAGCCTCTTTACACTACTACTAAATTCATGAAATATTCGAACTTTTTTTCTGTTTCTATCTCCTTTTTTCTATAAAATGTCATTACCATTTTTAGTTTAAAATTTTAGCATTTCAATGTATCAAAATTTCAATTTGTTACTTTTCTCTATCACCATAATTATTTAGTTCTTTTTTTGGATTTTGTTTCTTTCAACAGGGATCACGCATCGAAGCTATCATATTTAACAATGATATCCAAAGGATGAGCCCGATTTTGCAGCCTTATAAAATTTATATCATTTCTAATGTTATTGTCAAGCCAATTCCACCTTAATTCCAACTTGAAGACTTGAATATTCCATGGATCATTACAAGTCGCACTATTGTTGAGCTTGTAAATAATGACAACAACATCCAACTAAGCAAATTCACCTATACATCCTTTACAGATCTCGTTAACTATATTAATAACAAGGAAAAATCAGTTGGATAGATCTTTTATCTATTTCTCTTAACAACTTTTTTCTTCCATTACATCCTGTTATGCTTATCCTTAGCATATGATAGATATTTTGGCTGTCGTTATTCAAGTTTTAGATGTGAGGTGCATCAATAAAGACGGCAAAGTTTCGACTGTCTAAAAATTTATTCTTGCTAATAAACGGTATGTTATATTCCCTTATATTCTTTGCAACTAATGAACTCTGATAACATTTGATTCTTTTGACATTTTTCATTTTTATATTAGACAACAAACTATCGTACTGTCAATATGGGATGTTGTAAATGAAGGGCAACAAATTGCACAGACCTTACATACTTATCTAGTAGTTGTATGTCGTAGGCTAAAAGTTCAATTTTATAATGGTAATTTTATTTTCATTTTCGTTATACTATTATACTTCTTATATTTATTCTTGTATATTCATTTTAGGCTTACAATTTTAAATTTTCAGGTGTTGCATTATCCACATGGTTTGATTATGCAATTCTCATTGATCCTCCAACACAAGAAACTGCAGATTTAAAAAATTGTAGCTATTTGCCAGCTTTACTTTTACAACAAACAAACTTGTGTATGCATTTTTAGATATTTTTATACTTACACTTATAATTACCATTTTCCTAGGGTGAAACATAATAACAAGTAGCTAAAAGACCTTGTTACCCAATAAACTTACCTCAAATATGATCCTGATGTATCTTTTGGATCAATTCAAAAAAATTCAAAGATCATTTTCCTAAAGCCCACCGACAAGGTACGTACATTTTATATTCTACTATGAAGTTTTTTTCTCATATATTATCTATCTAATTTGAATATTCCTAATGAACATCTATTTGCATCTTTCGAAACAACATGGATTAAAGCTCATATTTTCTTTCAACACATTCTGTAAAAATATTGGTATATGAGCTGCAAAAAATGTTTTCATTCGACCACAGCTATATATGGAGTTACATTTACATGTAATTCTTACAAGGAGAAACATCTAATTGAACCTAGACATTTCTTCCCTTTTTTCCTTTTCAATTGTTTGCCTTTTTAAAAAATAAATAAGGGATAAACAAGCCCCTCATGTTATGAACAATCAAGTTCTTTTTATGTCCCCTTCAAAACATATCCTAATATGATTTTAATACATGCCCAGATACTTGTATGTTAACTTAAGTTTAAGATCATTCACATCAATTTTAAATACAACTTTCTAATATTCTTTGTTTATTCAATTATACATTTTCTCATTTACTTTCCCTTGTAAATGTAGATGCTGGTATGATATTGATTTGATTGACAGCACATGAACTGTGATAGCATCCATTTTTGATGAACTTGTCGAAAATCTGTTGAACTTCAGTGTAGTTAAAGCTATGTAATATTACAATCAGGTTATATTTTTATACTTATTACAAATAAAAATACATTTGATTATTTTCTTATGGCATCTTTATTATATGACTAATGATCTACACTTTTCTTTTTAGTAAAAAGAGTATTGAACATCCTTTCAATAAGGTCCATACTAAATTGAAGACAAAAATCTTTCTCCTTCATATCAAACATGTTTAGATCCAACCATTGGATGGAAGGCAACACTTCACTGTTATCTATTAGTACCAAACTGATGATGCTGAATTAGAGCGAAGTTCAACTTCAAACGAAAAAGGAGATAATAGCAATGCTAAAATGACACTTTCAACTATTTCAGGTACCTGTCATTATTTATTAAAACATTTTTTCGTTTTTTATTCATAAAACTATATAATTAATCAAAACTACTGATAGTGTTAGCTCTGGGTCTTGGTTCTTATTTCGGGGCGACAAGACGTTAAAATTGGGGGACTTTTAAAATAAAGATTTATATATATATATATATATAACTAACATCAAGATAAAAAGAATTAAATTTCTTGGTAAGAGTAAAAACGATTAAACAAACAAACAAATAAAAAAATTTCATAGCCGTGACAACAAGGAGTCACTGGTGTGAGCAAGAGAAGTCGCGGTCATGCTTGTGCATGATCGCGAGTTTCCAACTAAAATGTCATTTGCACGATCGTGCAATTTAATGAACAGTGCAGCTTTTGCACACCCACTTCTAATCTTCATAACTTTCAATCCCGAAGTCCAAAAATTATGAACTTTATGTCTTTAGAAAGCTAAAAGAAAGAGCTACAACTTTCATGAATATAATTTTGTCAAATTTTGCCTAGATCAATATAATTTATTCATTAAAGATTCAGAACATATTTTCATCCCCTTTTTCTCTCTACTGTCAATAAAAACTGCTACCAATAACACAACACCCGAAACCAAAAAACACAATTCATACATACAAAACTCCCAATAAAAAAAAATTTTCAGAAAAAAATCTATTAAAAATTCCTCAACAACTATCAATTTCATTCCCAACCAAAAACAAAATAGCAATGTAACAGAAGAAAATTTTGAACATGAACAGATGAATATTTCTTCTAACTCTTACTGTCATTCATTTCTCAAATAAAACAAAGTATGTAAATTGTTTCAATTACAAACAAAAGCCACATCAGTAGCATAATACAAAAATACAATATGGATGCTCATGCTTATCATGCTTATAAAGCTACCAAAAATGATCCAAACTAACTTAGTTACAAATGAAATATTTCTTGGAGATTTGTCAAAGTTTTTGCAAGGTTCACTATTGATCTGCTGATTCTTGCACCTGAGAAGCGGAAAATGATAGGGTGAGCTGTGAAGCTTAGTGACTAATACGTTTATAGCCATCAATGATGAGCCACACACACACACAACCAAGCATATATATATATATATACACAATTACAGTTCACAAAACACTTAATTTAAATTACAGTCACATAATCCATATCATATAATTTACAATCATCAAATAAAGCATTCAATTATAAGTAATGCTTAGCAAATCACAACAAGGTACACAACAATATGGTTTGAGAGAATCCTATAAAACATAATGGCGAAGTCGAAGTTTACACCATAAACAGAATGAGTCCATTTTTTGGAGCTCATATGCCACAATCGGATAGCTGGGAGAAGGGTTTAGGTCAATGTGCACGTGACAAATGAAATGATATCTCTCTTGCCCATATAAGAAAACTTTCGGTGCTTACATATTTCATATCATATTCATATTTTCATGCTTCTTAAATTTTCTGTTTTTCATTAACATCAAAGCAACATAATTCTTGCAAAGCAAACATGATATTAAATTCACATAACATTATTCCCATATTCACAATGATTCAAGACAAGCATTTATACACACAAAATTAAATAGTACAGCTCATCATCATAAAAACTATAAACATATTACCCACCTATTTACTTGTAACTTCAAACTTAAGTTTGTTCTTTCTCTTGCTCTCGCCTTAAATATTATTGATTCCCTCCAAACATTATATACAAATAGAACTTCCATAAAGCTCTATTATCTAAAAAAAATGAGTTTAGACTTATTCTACTTTTAGTTTATCTAACTAGAAGAGCTAAGATCTAGTTAAAAGTTCATAAAAATGCAAGAACATAAATCTCTTGTTCCTCTTCTTTCTCTCTTCATTTTCAGCACATAAAAACCTAGTTTCTCTACTTTCTTCTTCTATCAAAACAAGAAAATAAATAAAGGGATACCTAACACTCAGCTGAACCTTCTTCTTCCACTACTTATCTCCTTTATCTTTCTTTCCTTCTTCTTCTTTTCTGGTTCAGTTTTTGCTTCTCTTCTTCTACTTCTTTCTACGTTTTTCTTCTCTCTTTCTTTCTTATTTTTCACGACTCTCTCTCTTTTTCCCTAACTTCTCAAACACATCTCTCCCTTTTCTCTTATTGTTACATGACTCTCTTCCTCTTTCTCTAGTTTCTTCTTTTCTTTCTTTCTTAGCTCACGAACACGTCTCTTTCTTTCTTCTTTACACCACTTTCTTCACTTTCTTTTCTTATAAATTTTAGGACAACTTCTAGCTTTCCAAACTTACCCTTCCATATTTACTCTAATACCTTCTAGCTCCTTAACTTAATTCTAACACTTCCATTTAATCCATGCAACCATATGAAATAAAAAATATTCATAAATAAACTCCATAAATTTCAAATTCAAAATTTTGATTTTTTACTCTAAACGCCAACAAATTTTCATTTGATAATTCTAACTTCCAAGAAAGTTTTAGGGTCCAACAAATTGTGTAAAAGTTAATTTAATTTTGGATTGTTAATTGAGGTAATAACTTAAAGAATGTGTGATTATTTAATAATGTGTCTAATGTTAAAATGTATGGTGTGTTCAAG
>JANZXP010108463.1:0-18751 GCA_027576715.1 Erythroxylum flavicans
AAGGGGGAGGGAAACTTAAATTTCCCTCCAGATGGAATTTCCACGATCGTGGGAATTCTCATAATTTCCACAATCGTGGGATGATGTGATTCTTACACTTCTAAACCTTCTTCCAAGCTTAGTATTAGTTCTCCATGATCTCACAACCTACAAACACATCAAATTAATATTATCAACAAGAATTTCGAAAAGAAAACAAGTTGAAATTCAAACAAAAACCAAATTATTCATCAATCAAGCTCAATTCAAGCACAATCATAACTGAATAGAATTTCATAGGTTACCTCCTATGTAGCGCTTCTTTTAAAATTTGTAGCTTGACTCTCCTTTTTGCTTAAAGTGGTTCAAATGACTGGGACAGTGGCAGTGTAGAAGCTGATCTCAAACTCTGTATATGAGCGACCCCTGTATGGACTCCACCTTCTTTGTTGTTTTCCTTCTTATGCCTTCTCCTACATGATTGTTTCTTCCTGAATACGTTCCCAGGGTCCTGAATATCTTGGATACCTTGAAAGTTAATTTCTCCTTTCCAATTCTCAATGTTAATTCTCTCCCATCCATGTCAATTATCGAATGAGAAGTAGCTAGGAATGGTCGCCTAAGAACTATCGGAGTTTTTCCATCTTCTCCAATGTGCAGTATGTAGAAATCCGCAAGGAAGATAAATTTATCAATTCGTATTTGCACGTTCTTGATGATCCCCTTCTACTGATGCACTATTCTGTCGGCCGTTTTCACCAATATTTTAGTGCGCTATGGCTCTCCCAAACTTAACTTTTGACTAAATGTGTAGGGCATCATGTTGATACCATCTCCCAACTCTGCAAATGCCCTAGCTATCTCGATTCCATTTATATTGCACAGAATGAAGAAATCTCATGGGTCTTCTTTCTTTTGTGCTATGTGTGGACTTCCTTCTGATATATGTTCTTTGACCTCTTTCTTTATCGGTTCCTTTAAGTGAGCTTTTTTTGGAGTTGATTTATTATATCTGTCATCTTGCTTAGCTCAACCTCCTTAGAATTCCTCACTGCTCCACTTGAAGATGACTTCCGTCGAGCAAAAATTAGATGTGGAAGTCCAATTTAAAGTTCCCTGATTGGCTCGCTTACGGACTTCCAAAACTATTTGTCCTTCTCTCTTGACTCCATCTTTCTCCTCATGTTCACTTTCCTTTTTCTCTGTCTGATTGAGGACCATGATTCTTTCCTTCGGGTTGACCTCGGTGTTGCTCAGTAAGCTACCTGCATTTCTAGAAGATAAAGCGTTAGCAAGTTGACCTACCTGAACCTCCAAGTTATGGATCGATGAGGCATGCTTCTTCACGATTTGGTCGAATTTCGCTTACATCCTATTTTGACTTTCTTCCTAGCTAGCAAACATCCTCTTTTGATTCTCCTCTTGAGCTGCCAATTTGGACCCTAACACTTCCATCATCTTGTCCATTTTACTTTCCATCGCTCCAATTCGATCTTGTTGGAATCCTGACAGTCTTTATGATCTCGCTTGGCCACCTATATTGTTATTACTCCAAGAAAAATTAGAATGATTTTTCATCCCAGATTACAAGTATTGGAGTACGGGTTATTACCTCGCTGCTGCTGGCCCAGGTATCTTACCTGTTTGGTACCACCGGTTCCTAATAGGAAACACTTTGCTGAGCCGTGTTTGTTCTGCTCACATAGCTCACATTGAACTTGCATTGCCTTCACTGTAAAGGAGGATGTTTCTTGCATGTTATTCAGCTGTTTCTTAAGAGTCGTGATCTGGGCCTACAAAGCAATAATAGAGTCAATGGTTATCATACCTTTTTTATCTTTCTACCCCTATCTGTTCCTCTCGCTAGACCACATGCAGCTATTACTTGCCAACTCTTCCAAAAGAACATAAGCTGCTTCCACAGTCTTCCTCATTAATGAACCTCCAACTACTACATCGATGGTTCCTCTCGTGCTTAGATTCACTCTATTGTAAAACGTCTGAAGCAGGAACTCTCTCAGAAGTTATGATAGGGATAGCTTCTCTGCAATTCTTTAAATCTCTCTCAAGCTTAATAGAGAGAATTTCCATCATTTTATTGGAATTTTGTAATCTCCTTAATAATCCTCATCGTCTTCGTTGGCGAGGAATACTTGGCGAGGAATGTTTGGCGAGCTGCCCCCAAGTCGTAATCTATCATGAATTCAGAGAGTTGTACCATGCCTCCGCTCGATCTTTCAACGTGAAAGAAAACAATCTTAGCTTCACCGCATCATCGGACATTCCATTGAATCAGAAGGTATCGCATATCTCCACAAAGTTTGCTATGTGGGCGTTCGGACCCTCATTGGATAGCCCCTAGAACTGCATACTATTTTATATAATGTTAAGGAGTGTTGACTTTATCTCGAAATTGTTCGCTTGAACCACCGGTCTCGTCACTTCTTGAGGACTAAATCCTGGCCTCATAAAATCCATCAGAATCCTCTCTGGTCCTCCTTACTCTCCTTCTTCAGCCATATCTTGTTGTGAAAAATTTATACACTTTGCCCTTCTCATCTCTCTTTTGTGTCTCTTAACGTTAGGAAATTCGTCTTCACTAACTTCTTTTGTTCTTTTGCAGGATCCTTCTGTTCATTCACCTACAAACACACAAGGAAAAGTATTGAAGTTCTTAAATCAAATTAATATAAATTAAACAAGATGCTAAACAATCAACCCCCGAAAATGACGCCAAAAACTTGTTGAACGTAATTATGTAACACAAACTACTTGTTTTATGCTCAAAAAATCGCAAGTGTATGGGTCGTGACTTGTAGTTAAAAAGTGGATATCGATCCTACAGGGATTAATGCCCAGACACCACTTAATTCAGATCAAACTTTGTTTAAGAAATGAAATTGTTTAATAAAAGTAATCTGGAATATTAAATTAAAATTAAAAGACTAATAATGAACACTGAACAATACCAAAATGTTGAAAAATTGGAATTCAAGAATCTAAAGACTAGAGATTACTTTTTTCCTATTTTGTCTCCGTCCTATTTTATTAATCGAATTGTGTCTCACCTAAGATTTCTGAATGTATTAACTACCCTCTCTTAAGGTGTAATTAATTCTCCCTAATCAAATCAAATGAAATCAATTGAACGATCTCTCAACTTACTCAATAACTCCACTAATTCAACTAGTTATTAAACTATCCTATGGGTGATCAATTGAATTCACCGAGATCTCTCTTCTAGCTAATCAATTGACGTGTTGATTGCAAATCTATAGGTTGTTAACTCTCGTTGTACAATCTACACAAATAATCATACTCACTCTCTCGATTTATTACAAGATAACAAATAAAATCAACAATCATCAAAGACACCTTCATTCAATTCAATAAAATAAGAGTTTTAACAAAATAGTTCAAAAGCAATCCATAAAACTAAATCAAGCACTCATGGTCTCCATAACATCATCAACACTTAAATAATCCATCTTAAAAAGATTAGAAGAAAGAAAAACATAGAAAATTGAATAAAAGAAACTTTTTCTTTTCTTTGTCAAAGTCTGGAATTTTGGATGTTGATGTGCTATTTTTCTCAATCTTGATGATAATCATTGACTTCAATCCTTCCTCAAGGCTAAAAACTTGTGTTCTTCACTCAAGGAGGCTTTTTCTACAGAAGGGTTTCGTCTCTTTTGATCATGGACCCTTTTAATAGTCCAGAAATCCTAAGTTTAATAAAGCCCTACATAATGACTCAGATTATAATTCCCACGATCGTGAGAATTGGCAACAGATAGTCTCCTCTTTTATCTCTAGCTCAATCTCCAAGTTGCTCCATCTTCCTTCCTACATAAAAATAATCAATTATTTCCCTAAATTAACATCAAACATAAAAGAACAACAACAAAAATTAAACTAAATGAAAACATACAAAATGAATCCTAAATTACAATAATAATCAACAATTATGAAAGAAACACATGCCAATTACTTAGAAAAACATGGACTGATACACAACGATCTTTTGACTGAGTATTACACATCATTAACATATTATTATTTATTTGTTATTTAACCTACTGAGTTATTGTCCACTTACTTTTTGTTACCTAGTCCTTAGGTGATCCTAGTCTTTAGGAATTGTGGGTTAGTGGATTTATTGCTTAATATTAGCAAGTGAAGAGGGAAACATGGGATACTTACTGTTATGATCTATGCTATATAAAGGAATTGAGTTACACTAAATGAAACACATCCTTTGAAGCTTTTTCTCTTCTATTGTTTAAGTAAGCTATTAAAAGCACTCTATTTATTCTACTTATTACTAAGCTTTTGTCCTTTGTGAATTTTTATATACGAGTACTTCATTGTTTCATTTGACAACATCAAAGCTTCTATTTTCTATTAAAAGTTTTGCAACCTTTTCTCATGAGATTAAGTGCTTTTTGGACCATTTAGGTTATCAATATGGTATCAGACTAAGGTTCGTGGGCATTTAATGAGCATCTCCATTGCTAAGATGGGCAGACTTCAAGTTGTTGGTAGAATTAAGAAGTTCAACAACAAGAATTACAATTATTGGTCTTATGTGCAAGGCAAAGAGTAAATGAAAATGAAGTGACACAATTAGAGGCTAAAGATACAAATGGGACATTACGAAAGTGGAAGATTAAAGCATGCAAACCATGTTCGTTTTGAAGACAACGGTTGAAGAGGATGTGTTGGAGCATATTCCGGATGCAAAAACTCCTACAGAAGCTTGGGACGCATTTGTCTCAAGTTGTTCTCTAAAAAAAACAATATGAAGCTCTAACTCTTAAAGAATAAGTTATTATCAGTGGTACAACGTGATATGACAATGGAACAATACTTCTATAAAGTGAAGTCATTATGTCCAGAGATCTGAAGGCTCCTTATGGTGATACCAGGATGAAGCAAATCATCATCCATGGTTTGAAGCCAAATTTTAGGAGTTTCGTTGTTGCTATACAAGGATGGTAAACTCAGTCGTTGCTCCTAGAATTCAAAAAATTGCTAGCTATTCAGGAAACTTTAGCTAAGAAAATGGGTAGAGTCTCGTTAAAAAATGAAGAAGAGGCACTCTATGCCAATAAAGACAGGTGGAATTCTAAGTAGCATGCCGTCGGTGGATCCAAAAAAAATGATGACAATTGACAAGGTGAGAAGTCATCAAGGTGAATGGAGTGTTTGTGCAGGGGGAGGTTCTAAAAACTATGACAATGGCCAAAAGTTTAAAAAGAAGTGCTACATCTGCAAGAAGAAGAGTTAAATGGTGAATGATTGTCGGTCCAAGAAGAAGGGTGTGGAGAGCAATATTGCTACTTCCAAAAGTGAACACAAATGGGTGTTGAGGCATTCTTTGCTGCAGGTGAATATGAACTAGCCTTTATAACAACAACATTCAACCAAATCCATTATAAGAGTGATTGGATTGTTGACTCAGGCTGCTTAAACCACATGACCAGTGATAAAAAGAAATTGCAAAACTTATCAGAGTACAATGGAAGATGAGTTGTTGTGACGATGAATAACTTAAAGTTACTGATAGCTCACATCTGTAATATGGTAGTCTCTCCCCAATGTAGTGATACCAAAGTGTTGCTCCAAAATGTCTATCATGTCTTAGGTATAAAAAAATTCTTCTCTTAATAGTACAATTAACATCTTTTGACCATTTTATTTTGTTTGGTCCATAAGATGTGAAGGTATAGCAGGACTTTGAGGTCATAAAAGAGTCGACGATGAAGGGACAAAGGTTAGAGTCAGTCTATGTTATGTCTGCAAAAACTACATACATAGATAAGATGAGAAGGAATAAGGCAATAGAATTGTGGCACATATAGTTAATTCATGATAGCTATTCCAAGCTAGATGTGATGATGAAGAAGTTGATGCTAAAAGGACTTCTATTATAGTTGATTCACTTTGATGTGTTTGGACCAATTAAGCAAGCTTCCACTAATGGGATGAAGTACATGGTGACCTTCATTGACGACTTCTTGAGGTATGTGTGGATTTATTTTATAAAGGAAAATTCAAAGTTCAAAGAGTTCAAGGAAGTACGAAAGCATAGGTTTGGAAGAGTTTGTTGTCTACACACAGAAAATAAGGGAGAGTATACCTCATACGAGTTCTCATATTTCCTTTGAGAGTGTATAATAAGCCATCAGTTCACATGTGCCAGTACTCCACAATAAAATGGCAAAGCAAAAAGGAAGAATAGGCACTTGGTATAAGTGTGTCAAAGTATACTTGGTATTAAAAATGTTCCGAGATTATTTTTGGTTGCAATGAAGACTACAACCTTTATTACCAATAAGCCACCACAATAAAGGTTATGTTTTCTCTCACCTTTTGAAAAACTATGGAATATGAAGCCTACTATTGGTCATTTTTTAGTCTTTGAATGTGTATGTTATATATTTTTACGCCATCACTTAGGTAGCAAGATGGAAAAAAGGTTATTAAGTGTATCTTTGCAGGATGCGATAGTTAAAGGAAAAGATGGTGATGTTTCAATCCAATAATTGGGAAATGCTACACATCCCAAAATGTGGTGACTAATGAAGCTTCCTGATGGTGGTCCTCAAATAAGGAAATACTATTAGACTTGGGTGTTTTTAAAAGGGTATTGGAAACTTCTCAAATCTAGTTAAGTTCAGATGAGGCCAAGGTTATAGAAAATTGTGGAGATTTTAAAGAAGGTATAGTTCAAAATCCTTAGCAAATCGTACTGTACCAAAAACCAAGAGAAGAAAATAATCCAAGAGGAGCAGATACATCAACTACACTCTGAAGATCAATAAGAGTCAAAAAGCTAAATCCTAAATATGTCAATGCCGCCATAGTAGAAGAAGAAAATGCAAAAAAATCAGAAACATTAGAGGAAGCATTTCAAAATCCAAAGTCAAGATATATGAAGCTTATATTTTGTAAATGAGTATACAAGATAAAGTGTCATGCATATGGATCAATAGACAGGCACAAGGTTTGTCTGGTAGCTTGAGAGATCTCTCAACAATATCTACTAGTACAGTTACAAAGCTTACAACTGTATGAGTCCTACTATCATTTACAGCTAGTAAAAGTTGGCACGTATGGTAAATGGATGTGAAGAATGCATTTTTTGCATAGGAAGTTGGATCCGAAGATCTGTATGGATCAACTTATAGGTTTTCAGAGTTAAGATCATCTTGAGTATATGTATAAGCCCCAAAAGGCAATCTATATGTTATAATAAGCACTGAGGGCATTATATGGTAAGATAGTTAAATTTTTTACTCACAATGGTTATTTAGTGACATCTGTAGACTCTAACTTGTTTGTCAAACCTAAAAGATAAAAGCCAGCTATTGTACTAATGTATGTCGATGATTTAATTATCATAGTAGATTATGAAGAAGAAATTCTCCGAACCAAAGAGAATTTGTCAGTTCGCTTTCAGATGAAGTAATTTGGATATTTTAAACATTTTCTTGGTTTAAAGATTGATCGTACATAAGAAGGAATATTTTCCCAACAACAAAGGTATTCCAAAGATTTGTTAAAGAAGTTTGGAATTCCTAAGTGCAAGCCAATCTCAATGTTGGTGGAACCACATGCCAAAATGTGTGCTTATGAAGGGAAAGATTTGGAAGATGCTACAATGTATCGATAATTGGTAGGATGTCTTATCTACTTAACTTTCACAAGATCAGATATTTCTTTTATAGCTGGTGCGATGTATCACACATGCAAAATCTAAAAAAGCATTAATTGGAAGTAGTTCGATGAATCCTGGGATATGTGAAGAGTACACTTGGTTATGATATTATGTATAAGAAAGGTGGAGATTGTATGTTAGTTGGCTATTATGATATTGACTATATAGGTGACCATAATACCTAATGATTAATTACTGGGTATGTTTTTATGCTTGGGATTGGAGCAATTTCTTGGTGTAGCAAAAGACAACCAATAATGCCTTTGTCAACCATAGAAGCAAAGTATTGAGTGGCAATAATAGTAGCCTAAGAAAGCGCTTGGCTTACTAAATTATTGAAGGACTTGTGTCAACTAACAAAGAAGGGTATCCTTTTGTATTGC
The DNA here is from genome assembly GCA_027576715.1 of Erythroxylum flavicans. Lineage (NCBI taxonomy): Eukaryota > Viridiplantae > Streptophyta > Magnoliopsida > Malpighiales > Erythroxylaceae > Erythroxylum > Erythroxylum flavicans. Next base: position 8,086 of record JANZXP010108463.1, read on the forward strand.
GATAACTCATCAGCAATAAGATTGGTGAAGACTCTAGTTTTTCATATAAGAACTGAGCATGTAGAGGTGTATTACCATTTTATTAGAGATAAAGTCTGACAAGGAGAAATTGAGATAGAACATGTCAGAACAGAAAACCAAGCTATAAATTTGTTTATAAAAGGCTTGCGTGGCAACAAGCTTGAAAATCTTTGCTATCAACTTGGTATAGTGAAATAATAGAAGTTGTTAATGAGGGGGAGTATTGAATAAATCAACATTAGCTTATGAGTTGACTTTTGGCTGAGTATTGCGCATCATTAACATATTGTTGTTTATTTGTTATTTAAACTACCGAGCCATAGTCCACTTATTGTTCGTTACCTAGTCCTTAGTTGATCCTAGTCTTTGGGAATTGTACGTTAGTGGATTTGTTGTTTATAGCAAGTGAAGAGAGAAATGTGTGATACTTACTGTTTTGATCTAAGCTATATAAAAGCATTGAGTTGCACTAAATGAAACACATCCTTCGAAGCTTTTTCTCTTCTATTGTTTAAGTAAGCTATTAAGAGTTTTTATACTCGAGTACTTCACTATTTCATTTAAGAGAAAAGCTTTTATTTTCTATTAAAAGCTTTGTAGTCTTTTCTCGTGAGATTAAATGTGTTGTAAACCATTTGGATTCTCCAGGTATATTAATACATTAATAAAAAATTATATATAATCACTTGTAATTTGAGATACCTAAGTTTCCGAGGCCAACTAATGTGTGTCAATTTTAACAAGTTAATAAAATTTCCAAGTGTAAGAAAAATTAGTGTGCTTGTTGTCGCACCATATACTTAGACCAATGAAGCAACAATTTATAACCAATTGGCTATGAATTTGTAGGGATTTCCTATAATAACCATTTTAATCATCATCATAATCATAAAATCAATATAGAATATCATTTAAATTTAGCATGAGTATCTACCTCTGATGTGACACTCAGAACACTCTTAGTCCAGAATTATCCAAATTGTTCCCAAAGCATAAAAATAATTACCAAAATCTTCATTAGTTTTAAAAAAGGGAGTTCGTCAGTCATAAAAGTATTCTATACAAACACAATTACCTAAACGGTCACAATAAAAAATTTATAAAATAAAACAATTTTACTTAATTTAATCTACTGACCCCACCTAAACATTTTTTTAAAAAACAAATGAATTGCATTAACTATAGGTGGATCTAATACAACATTATAATGAGTTCTAGGCTATTAAGACCACAATTAAGTAAAATACAATTGTAAAAAAAATTTAAAATAAGTTCAAATCAATATTTTTATCTAACAGGCCCTACCTAAACTTCACTCTGTTAATCATGCGCACTGGAGTTATCGACAATCTCTTTATCTCCTTAAAAATAGTGGTAAAGGGTGGGCTACCTACTCAATAAAGGTAACTGACTCTATCCTTAAATCAAATAACTCTATATATATACAACTCCAGTGCACATAATTAATAGAGTGAAGTTTAGGTAGGGCCTGTTAGATAAAAATATTGATTTGAACCTATTTTTTAAAATGTTTTTACAATTGTATTGTACGTAATTGTTGTCTTAATAGCCTATATATATATATATAATACTAAAATACACAACATTACTTAGCATATCCGAACAATTAACTATCATCCAAAATTTTATCATAACAATGATTAAGACTAATATTATTTTATTACTATCATTTATGTTTTCTCTCATAATTAACTAAATTGCCTAGGCCCTGCTTAACCTAGTAAGTTTACATTCAATGGTCTGTCAGCTCATCTTTACTCATCACAATCTCTCACTAAGTGGAAACGTAGTTAGATGTATAATTACCAGCATAAGGTACCTCAATTTCTTAATCTAATTTGGTACCACTCCAGTACTTAGCCATCAACACAGGATATCCCCAAGACTCAAGATATCGCGATATCCCTTCAATACCTAGCCATTGGCATAGGACATCATCAAGACTTAAGATGCACCGTTATCTACTCTACGGATAGATGCCTATCTATCACTCACTCATATTTAACCAACCTATCAATCTATGATGGTCAAATGTAGCCTATCTTAGGCAAGTCATAGATTCATGATTTACATCATTTATTCACAACATATTTAATTTCATATTACGTTAATATTCTTACTTATACTCATGCATAACTAAAAATTAAATTAACACACTTTTCGTCGAACTAACAAGTGATACACCTCATTACCTAACAAAAATATAAAAACAAAACACTTTGTACCTTGTTAATTATTTGAAATAAATAAACATCTATTAATCATTAACTTAATTAGTGACTAATTCAAAATATAATTTGATATAAAATAATTTATTAACAAAAAATTCAAAGTTTCAAAAATTGTACATTATTCTAATAGTACAATCTAAGGTTATCCTTACCTGAATTTTAGACTCAACTAATCGATAATCCAGTTTACTCTTTAATCGAACCTTCAGTCCTAGATATTACAAAATTCTATTAGACTAATTTAAGAAAAAATTTCAACTTAATTACACTTATTAATCCAACATTCTTCCCTTTTCCACTTTATTCTTAATTATAAAATAATCTCCTTTCTTAACCTAACCATTATAATTACTAAAATACCCTTAACTATTAAAAGTCCTCTTTCACCCTCATTTAAATACCGTTCTTGGAATGAAATTATAATTTTACCCTTAAATTTTTACATTTCCTATTTTGCTCCTCAATACATCTTAAATTTTCATAAATTGCCTTTTTCTTCACCCTCTCCTCTTCTTCTACCTATTCTCATTTTCTAGCCACATTTCCTCCATTTTTACTTTTTCCATGACTTCAACTTGTTTTCTCAAACAATCACAATATACATTCCAACTACAAACTAATGTAGGATGATTGTTGCTGGAAAATTTTTTACATATGTGAAGTCTATGCCTTTCTAAGGGATTTTGAGATTGTTAGCCTCCACAATTTGCTACAAAATAAAAAAAAGGAAACACATGAGAAATGTTTCACATGCCAGAGAAAGATGGTGTATTTAAACACTTACCAACTGAAAAATGAAAAGGAAGATGAAGACGATAGCTTGCTTTCCGTTGGTGACTAAGTGCCCATTTGTTGTCTTTATATAACCCTTTATTTAATTATTTTATAGGTTGGGTTTGTTGTTATGGTTGGACTCTTTGTTTGTCCTTTGTGGGCTTTACAGTTCTCTCCCTTCCCTTAAAAAATCTCGTCCTAGATATTAAATTCCATACTTGAGGATTCAAACAAATAAGGATACTGATGTCGAATTTTATCCTCTACCTCCTTAGTTACCTCTCTTAGAGAATAATGATGACTCCATAAAACTCACACCATCGAAATCACCCTTCTCCTTAATTTCATAATTTATCTATTCAATATCTCCATTGGCTCCTCTTTATAAATGATTATTTGTAACTTCGATCTCAGACTTTGATTAATATGGATAGGATCCGATCGGTACTATCTTAACATTGACATATGAAATACATCATGAATCTATGATAACAATAGTGGTAATGCTAATCTGTAAGCTAACTACCCACATGTTTTATAATTTCATATGGCCTAATATTTCTCGGACTCAACTTCTCTCTCCAAAGAAATCTCAGAATTCCCTTCCAAGGTGATACCCGTAGAAATACCATATCTTCAATAGTGTATTTCATCTCTCGACGATGTTGATCAATACAATTCTTTTGTCGATCTTGAGCTACCATTAAGCATCACCTTACCACCTTTATTTTCTCTATTGTCTCCTTAACCAACTCCAATCCCTCTAATAATCTGGCACCCTCTATATCCTAACATGTCGGATCTTTACATCACCTACCATATAATGTCTCAAATGGTGCCATACTGATATTAGAGTGATAAATATTATTATATACAAACTCCATCAAAGGTAGATATCTATCTCAATCATCCTCAAAGTTCAACACATAAGCTCTCAGCATATCCTCCAATATCTAAATCTTACGCTCTGACTGTCCATCCAAATGAGAGTGAAATGTAGTACTCAAATTCAACCTATTCCCTAAAGATATATATAAACTCATTCAAAATTAGGAAGTAAATCATGGATCTCGATCTAATACAATAGACACTTGCACCAATATACAACTTGACAAGCTTGTCCAAGGAGTCTGTCTGTTATACAGGTAACAAATAAGCTGATTTAGTCCACCTATCTACAATCACCCAAACTGAATCATATCTACGTTTTCTCCTCGATAATGCTACCACAAAATCCATCATAATTTTCTCCCACTTCCATAACAGAATGGTTAAGGGTCTTAATTTCCATATTATTGCTTGATGCTTTTCCTTGACCTACTGACAAGTCAAACACCTCGACATAAACTTTGCTACGTGTTTCTTCATTATTGGCCACCAATAATAAGGTATCAAGTTCTGATATATTTTTGTAGTACTAGGATGTATAGCATATGGTGCATTATGAGCTTCCTTTAAAATCTCCTCTCGTAGTCCATTTGTATCTGGCATACAAACTCACCTCCCAATCACCAATACTCCATATGCTTTTACTGAAAAATTAGTCCCCTTACTGTGTCGAACTATCTCTCTCGTCGGAATTAGAGAATAATCTCGAGCTTGTGCCACTCTAATCCTATCTCCCAATTTTAGTTGGACCTGTAATGTTGCTAATAAACCACTTATATAGTCAATCTTCAATCTTATATCCAGTGCTCTCAACTTTACCAATGGTGTCATACTATGTCTGCTCAAACTAGTCATCGCGCCTGAACTTTTCCTATTTAAAGCATCCACTACTACATTAGCCTTCCCTGGATGGTAATCAATAGTACGATCATAATCCTTCAGTAACTGAACCCATCTTCTCTGCCTTAAGTTTAACTACCTTTGAATTAAGATATGCTTAAGGCTCTTATGATCTATAAGGATTTAGAATGTTTCCTGATACAAATAATGTCTCCAAATCTTAAGAGCATGTATAATCTCCGCTAACTCCAAATTATAATGGGATAATTTAACTCATGCGATCTTAACTAACGAGAGGCATAAGTTATCACTTTTCTATGTTACATCAATACATATCCCAAACCTACGCTCGAAGCATCAGTATATACCTCAAAACCTCCACCACTTGGTGGTGGCACCAAAATTGGACTAGAAATCAATCTCCAATTAAGCTCCTCAAAACTCTCTTAACACTGATTGGTCCACTCAAACTGAACTCCTTTCTTCAGCAGTTTGGTTAACAGGCTATTTATCATAAAAAATCCTTCTACAAATCTACGATAATATCCATCAAGTCCCGACAAACGCCTTACCTCTAATGTATTTCTAGACAGCTTCCACTCTATAATTGCCTTTACCTTAACAAGATTAGGCATCACTCCCTCTTAGGAAACACATGTGCAAGGAAACCTACCTGCTCCATCCAAAACTAACACTTATTTAACTTAACATATAATTATCTTTTCTTTAAAATCTATGACAATTCTTAAATGTTGTTAATGCTTCTCTTTACTCCCTGAATACACCAATAGGTCATCAATGAATACTATCACAAAATGATCCATATACTCCTAAAATGTTTTGTTCATCAATTTCATGAATACAACTGGTTCATTAGTCAACCTGAAAGGCATCACTAGAAATTCATAGTAGTCATACTTAGTACGAAAAGATGTCTTAGGAATACATGGCTCAACTATCCTTAAATGATAATATCTCAATCTCAAGTCAATTTTAGAAAATATGACAGCTCCCCTCAGCTGATCTAAAAGATTACTTCACTTTGGCAATTTGTATTTGTTTCAGCAATTGGTATTTGTTTTTCACGGTCATCCCATTTAGCTATTGGTAATCCATCCAAAGTTTCATACTACCATCTTTTTTCTTTATAAACAATATTGGAGCTCCCCAGGGTGATGTGTTCGGTCCAATAAAGCTCTTTTCCAGTAACTACTCTAACTACTTTTTTAACTCATGTAACTTAACAATTACCATCTTGTAAGGTGCAATAAAAATTGGTGCAACTCTGGGCATAGTATCAATAGTAAAATCTATCTCTCGTTGAGGCCCTAAACCCAGTAAATCATCTAAGAATACCTTCAGAAATTTTCTCACCATAGGAATATCCTCTGACCTAGGACTTACCTCCCTCATATCTATAATATAAGTTAGATATGTCTCACATCCCTCCAATATCAATCATCTAGCAGTCATGGTCGAGATCACATATGATGGAACCACTTTACGATCCCTTAATAATATCATTTTTGATTTACTCGAAGAATCTTTCTTCACCTCCTTCACAAAACAATCAATTATAGCCTGATATTATGCCAACCAATCCTTCTGTAGAATTACATCAAATTCCCTTAAATCTATCACTATCAAGTAAGCTAATAGCTTCACTCCAACAATCCTTATTGGTATCCCCCTCCCCCTTACACTATTTACTACCACACACTCTCCTATTAGCAACCATCCTCTTAGGTCATATCCTAATAAACTAACCTCCCTTAGAACTCTAAAGGCAAACTTTAAAGAAATGTAAGAATATGCAGATCTTGGATCTACTAATACATAAGCCTTAATATCAAATAATAAAATCGTATAAAAATGACATTGTTGGTTACAGGTGCCTCCTCCCTCATCATATGGTATATCCTCGCTTGAGTTTGACCCTGCAACAAGGATGACCTATTAGTACCTGTATGGTTGTACCCACTGCTAGTCCATATCTAACTCCTCTTCCACCACCTCTACTACAAATTCTACCTAAACCTCTACCCAAACTAAAGACACCACTCTGACCACGTACTTTCTCCTCTACCTTCACTCCCAAACTCCTCCCTACTATTAAAAAGCTCCTTTATAAGTGCCCCCAGCTCTCCACAAATATAACATGCTTGACTAATCCCAATGGGTCTCCAATATGGTTCTTTTTGAACTCTCCCAAAGGTAGCATAACTCTATAACCCTCCAACTCCTCTATTAAAAGGTCCTCTAAACCTCTGAGTAACCCATTTTTCTGACCTAACTAATAGTGCACTAGTAGTGTTATGTTGTTCTCAGTCCCTGCCAACTCCTTGATCTCCACCAAATCAGTAAAAACTACCACTTTTGCTCGATGTAGCATTGACTCTCCTAGATCCCCTTACACTAATAGACTATAAATGTCTAACTCCCCTCTCTATAATGACTCTTTGGTTGCCTCTTTAACTTTCCTCTCCTTCTGTCTTGTTCTATTACATCATCCACTCTGAGTGCAGTTTCTAGTAACTTCTTGAAATCAGAAATAACAGCTCCCAAACCTAAGCGAATATTCGTCCTTAGACCCTGCTTAAATTGGTAACTTCTATCCTCTGGATTTGCCATAGCCCTCAATGCATACTTAGATAATGCTGTAAAGTGAGCCTCATAATTTACCACTAACATCTCATCTGTCTTAACTAAACTCATAAACTCCATCTTCTTTAGATCCTGATATATTCGCGGAGAGTATTTATCTTTAAACTCTCTCTGTAACTCTTACCAAGTCATCTCTCATGCCTTATAAGATCTCTTCGCTGACTTCCATCAAGTCAGTGAGGTACACTCTAGTAACAAGCTCTACTCCCTCCATGCCTCATCCTCCTTAGGATCACTAATACCTCGAAACTCCACTGCACCCATCTTACGAATCCACCTGTAGTTGCAATCTACCCTAAAACTACCTTAGGTTGGAGTTGTAGTAACAACCTGTTGAATCATCTAAAAAAGCTACATCATCTATAGTGGCACTGACACCAATCCTCTTACTCGATTAGTTATGGCATCCCCTTGATCAAGCACATCTAGAGCAAGGATCAAATTACCTGATTCCTTAATCAACTATGGGTCAACAGTATCATCTACCAATATCATCCTAGATAAGATAAAACCATATCATTTGTTTTTTTCCTTAATTTGTCTCTGAAAACATAAATTCACTCTGATACCACCTAATGTGACACTCCAAACACTGTTAATCCACAATTATACAAATTATTCCTAAAGTATATCATTAATTACCAAAATCCTCATTAGTTCCAACAAAAAGGAGTTCGTCAATCATAAAAGCATTCTATAGAAACACAACTACCAAAATTGTCACATTCAAAAATATATACAACAAAAAACTTTACTCAATTTAATGGCCTCACCTAAACTCCAATTTGTCAATCACGTGCATTGGGGTTATCCACAATCTCTTTATCTCATACAAAAAATAGCAAGGGGTGAGTTGCCTACTCAATAAAGGTAACTGACTATACCTTTAAAATCAAATAATTCAATTATAATTAGTCAAATGATTAAAACATATATATAATATTAAAATACATAAAATTACTCAGCCTATCCGAACAATTGACAATCATCCAAAATTTTATCATAGCAATGATTAAGACTAATATTATTTTATTACTATCATTTATGTTTTATATCATAATTAACTAAATTGCCTAGGCCTTGCTTAACCTAGTAGGCTTACATTCAATAATTTGTGGACTCATCTTACTCATTATAATTTCTCACTAAATAGAATCGTAATTAAATGTATAAATATCGACATAGAGTACCTCAATTTCTCAATCTAATTTGACATCCTGATACTACTCTAGTACCTAGACATCGGTACAGGATATCCCTAAGACTCAAGATATCCCGGTACCACTCTAGTACCTAACTATTAGCATAGGACATCCTCAAGACTCAGGATGCCCTAGTACCTACTCCACAGATCGATACCTAGCCCTCGCTCGCTCATATTTAACCAATCTATCATAGATTGACCATCGAATATAGCCTATCACAGGCAAGTCATATATTCACAATTTACACCATTTATTTATAACTTATTATAAGAAATTATTTATTTAATTTAATGAATGTGCTTTATTTATGTTAATATTAATATTTATATTCATGAACAACTGAAATTTTAATTAATGCATTTTTCAGAGAATTAAAAAGTAATACACCTTATAATACATAATAAAATATAAAAGCAAAACACCTTATACTTTGTTAATTGTTTGAAATCAATAAGCATCTATTAATCATTAATTTAATTAATGATTAATTCAAAATATGATTCGTTATAAAAAATTATTAATAACAAAATTCAAAGTTTAAGAATCATAACTTATTCTAAGAGTATAGTCTAATGTTATCTTTACCTGAATTTTGGACTCAACTAAATGATAATCCATTTTACTCCTTAGCCAGAACTTCAGACTTAGACATTACAAAATTTTATGAGACTAATTTAAGAAAAATTTTCAATTCAATTGCACTTAATAATTCAACATTCTTCCCTTTCCACTTTATTCTTAATTATAAAAAAATATCCTTACTTAACCTAACTACCATAATTACTAAAATATCCTTAAGTATTAATAGTTCTATTTTACCCCCATTTATTTTCATTAATACAAAAATACCCTTCTTGGAATTAAATTCCAATTTTACCTTAAATTTTTACATTTCCTATTTTGCCCCTTAATACAACTTAAATCTTCAACCTCTCCTTTTGTCCTATCTCTTCTTCTTTTTTTTCTCATCTTCAAGCCATCTTTTCTCCATTTTTATTTTTCCCATGACTTCAATTTATTGTTCCAAACAATAACAATATACATTCCAACTATAAAGTAGCATAGGATGAATAAAACTCATAATAAAAGACATATAATTGTTGCTGGAAAAAATTTAACCTAGATGAAGCCTTTGCCTTTCTAAAAGATTGTGGGGATGTTAACCTCCACAAGTTTCTTACAATTTGCTACAAAATAAATAAAATGTGGGAACAAATAAGAAAAGTTTCATATACAGAAAAAAAGATGGTGTATTTAAATACTTACCAGTTGGAAAAATAAGAGTGGTTTATTTAAATAATTACCAGCTGGAAAAATAGAGGGGAAGATGAAAAAGTCGTCATGTTTTTTGTTGATGACTAAATGCACATCTGTTGTCTTCTTTATGTACCCCTTTGTTTAATCGTTTCGTTGACAGGAGTCTTTGTTTTTCCTTCCGGGGGCTTTACATCTAATTCATCCCCGGCATGGATTGCTTAAGCGTTTGCAAAAACTTGTATTGAATATCAACCAAAAAGTAAATAAAATGATAGTTGATTTGGAAAGATAAGGACAAAAATAAAAGATTCAAAATTAGGAAAGGGAAAGGAATTCTGATCTCAGACCTCAAAGGAATAAACCGGTTGATTTCGTCTTTTCCTTTGTTGAAAGCCATAAAATGGGATTCCCGAAGCCTTTTCCCTGGCCCGACCAGCGTCTCTTCTTTAATACTCAATTTCACCTTTTCTTTTGTTACGGTTGTTCTTGTTATTACTGAAAGTAACATCCTTATAGAAACTATATAGAGAATATCGGTCTCTGCAAGGTTATTACGTTTTGTAATTTAATATAGAGATTAAAATGTTTCAAGATATCTGGCTGTTGAATCGTTTGAGAGCTCTGAAAATTGATTTATTCTTTTTTATACAATGTTGTTTTGGTTTTTTTTTAAACGGGTATCGGTTGATTCAGAAACAAGTAGCGTATGATTGCTGCTTTGATAGCGCCGAAAACGTCTCATCTTTCTGTGAACGTATACCAATA
>JANZXP010108471.1:0-18750 GCA_027576715.1 Erythroxylum flavicans
TGAAATTTGGGAGAAAAATGAAATTTCACACATGGCATCCTAGTTGAAAATGTCTAAGGACTTACTCCATAAGTTTAGATCAAAATGGAGGAATTAAATTGGATAAGAATAAAGAAGAAACCATTCTCCAAGTAGAACCACCTCAAAATAAAAAAGAGCTTCATAGGTTTATAGGTTACATGAACTATAGGAGGAGATTCATTGCTAATCTAACAGGAAAAATAAAAGAATTCTTAGACTTAAAGTTGAAGAATTGTGAAGAATTCGATTAGGAGGAAAGGCATCAAGTGATATTAAATAGTACTAAGGAATATTTAACCAAACCTTTGGTATTGATTCCTTTAATGTGGAAGAACTTATTAGATGTCTATTGGCCCAAAATAATATGGCTGAACATGAATAAGATATTTATTATCTAAGCATAATTCTTACACAAACAAAAAAGAAGTATTTACCCATCGTTAAGTTATGGCTAGCATTGTATTTAGTTGTTCAAAATTAAGGCATTACTTGTTGTAAAATAAGGTGTATATGGTTTCAAAAACTAATTTAATGAAATATAAATTAAATAAATCAATCCTCTAAGGAAATATTGGAAAGCAGGCTTATGACTCTTGTAAACTTTGACTTGATATTTTTACTTAAAAAATATGTAAAAGGTTTGACACTATCTGACTTCTTAATAAACCATCACTCAATTAAAATACATGAAGATGAGGGACATTTTGTTCTTAATTGTCAAAAAAAGTTTTGGGAGTTTAAGTTTGATGGGTCTATTATAGAGAAGTCAACTGGTGATGGAGTTGTCATAACCATACTACCAAAACTCTTTTCTCCCTAAAAAAATGAACTTTTTATGTACCACTAATCAAGCATATTATGAAGGCTTAATAATTGGAGTAGAAATTTTGATTTATCTGGGAGCTAAAGAAGTTTTAATCAAAGTTGATTCATAGCTAGTGTGACACCAAATGTCAGGGCAATATAATTGCATGAGTTTAGCCTTATCTCCCTATTATACCGTTGCTGTCCAATTGATAGAATTCTTTGATAACATAGAATTTTAACATATTCTGTAAGCTGAAATTTGGGAGAAAAATGAAATTTCACACATGGCATCCTAGTTGAAAATGTCTAAGGACTTACTCCATAAGTTTATTATAAGAGAAGGATTTCATTTGAAGTTTATAATGATGATAAAGAAGTCACCCATGATTAGAGGTTAGAGAATAAGGATTTATCGAAAAATCCTAACAGAAAGGTGCCTTTAAAACTTAAGTAACAAGCATACAATTTTATGTTGAATGAAGGAATTATGCTTCATCAAAGAAATGATGAACTTCTTCTAAGATGTCTTCAAATACTCGAGGCATTAAAAGAAATGTGACAAGTTTATGAAAGGGAATGTGTGGAACATCAATTTGAAATAAAGATGAGATTTCTTATACCTCAGCATAGATATTATTAGCCAAACACCTTGAAAGATTGCATATCATATGCTGGAGGCTTTAAATAGTGTCAGAATTATGGAAGAATTTGGAGAATTCATAGATATGAGTTACATGTTATAATAAAATTGTGGCTATTTAAAGGATGGACCATTGATGTCATTGGGAAGATATATCAACCATCCTTAAAAGGCCATAGTTTTATTTTGTTAGCTATAGAGTACTTCACTAAATGGGTGGTAGCACAGTCTGTGAAGAATGTTGCTCAAATAGATGTAATTAAATTCATTAAGGAATAGATTATTCAATTTGAAATCCTCAATCAATAACAAGTGATCAAGGAACTATGCTTATGGGCTAGGAAGTTCGAGATTTTGCTAAAGATTAAGGAATAAAATTGTTAAATTCAAATTTTTACCATGCTCGGGCTAATGGACAAGATGAAGTATCTAATAAAATAATTATAGAGATTCTCAAGAAAATATTAGAAGATAATCTAATAAAATGGCACAAATTATGTCCGAAACTTTATAGGCGTATCATACTTTTAAACATATTACCATAGGAGTTAGCCCATTTACCTTGACATATGGACATGATGTTGTTTTCAATACAAAATTAGTGATTCCATCCTTGAGAGTAGCTAATCAAAAAGCTTTAAGGACTTCTGAGTTTTCAGAAGCAATGGTAATGGAATTATAATATGTAGATAAAGTTTCAGGCTTTAAATAATATGATTATTTAAGAAAGATAGGTGGCAAAATTTTATGATAAAAGAATTTGTAGGTCAAAATTCTATGAGGGGGAACTAGTATGGAAGTTGATCCTACCACCTAGAATAAAAGAAAAAGAATGGGATAAATTTTTGCCAAATTAGGAAGGACCATTTAGAATTTAAGAAGTTTTAAGTTGTAACACCTATTGGTTATCTAGTTGGAAGGTGAACCTCATAGGCATTTTATTAATGGAAAGTATTTAAAACCTTACATACCTACCCTTTTTCAAAAGAATGAGGATCAAGGAATGAGAGTGAATTCTTGAAATAAAATAACTTAGATTAACATTTAGAAAAAATTCCAATTTCACCCTATTGACTAATGCATGACACTTGATCCTCTTTGGCTTGTTATACCTATTGCTTCCAAAAGCTGACTATCTTTTTGTGTCACCAATGACTTCCCTAATTTTGCAGTCATCTGCTTGACTTTATGAAGTTTTTGACTAAACTTTTATCCATCTTATTTTGGGACTTCTTATTTTTCTCTAATCAGCTTGATACAGAGCTTATGCTTAATAGCTTCATTTTCTAAGGAATCAAATTCATTTTCAGCTTTTAAATTTTTGTTAGAAGATTCTTCCCTTTAGTTTCATATGCAACTTAGTCCATTTTACGTTGATACAAGAGGCTTAAATTTTTTCAATACATAACCTGATCATGGCAAGATTTTTCAAAGGAAGCAAATACTTTTTCAACTTTGCTTAGAAGTCCCCCAATAGTGGATGACTAAGTTGTAGAACCAATATATGACAACATATTCAAAAAAGAACTATGTTGAATTTCAATCAAGAATTGCAACTTTTGCTACATGGTGAGTCTCAAAGACTCCATGATTCTTGATAGGTCTTCAAAGTTGATTGTTCGTGCAACACTGGAAGGAAGGTCATAAGAAAGATCTAAAAAGCTTAGGTCAAAGACTTTTTCTAAAGTCATCGATGTAGACCAAACATCCTTTGTTTGTAATCGATAAAAGAATCTATTACCAGACTAGCATACCAATATATATAATAAAGGATTTCTTGTCTCACCACTACTGAAGAATCCTTAGTGGCTTTAGGTCAAAAGAAACCTGGATTTTTCCAAATTCCAACTCTAAAGGAAAAGGAGTAGTGAGATTTGATATTTTGTCATGTGAAAAAAGGAGATTCAACAGTGGGAATTCATAATGAAAATTAAGTTAAAAGTAATAAAAGGATGTTTCATACCGTGGTTGAATTCTTTAACAATCTTCTTAGGAGTAAAGGAAGTCTCTTTTAAAGGAGGAGTGTCTTCTATAGAAGGCTTGGTGGTTAAAATTTCTTTAAGGAATTTGGAAGAGGAATAAGTGTACTTCCTTGTATAAGCTCTTAGAATTGGAGTTTTGGCTCTTTTGGAACTAGAAGTCATTAATGATTTCTCTTTAAGTTTTCTTTTGGGGAGAGGATTAGGAGCTGTTTCTTTCTGAGAGGGAGGCTGATTTTCTTCTTCTTTATTTTTTCAACATCCAAGATTCCAAAGTCTGTAAACAAATATAAGTAAGTAAAATTTTAAGGAATTAATAATAAGTGAGTACAATGGGAGTATCTTTGAGAAGTGTAGAATTAGGTCGATGAACTAAACATTAAAAAATTTTTAACCACTATGAGTGGTAAGCTTTTATTTTAGCAAAACTAAAAGTAACAATCTTGCTTTTCAAAACATGATAGTGATAACAAAATTTTTGAAGGAATTTATTATTGACAACGCTTACTTCAAAAGGGATTCCTATTGGATAGTCCAAAAAATGTACAGTATGAGGAATTCCCATAGGTAGGCTGAGCTACAACGGTAAGGGAGATACATTTTAAAACCCAATGTTGTAGTAAAAAAGTCGAATTTTAGTGCTTTATCACCATTAATGATGAAAACTCTAAGGTTGGTATAAATGAGGAAAAGCTTTTGGTACATGGGTAAATAAGAGGATTCAGAAGTTTTAAAGATTCTTGACTAGTCAGGCCTTTTAAAGAAGTATCCAAAAGGATTAAACCAATCCATTAACCGAGGCTTCAATGACAAAAAATACTAAGGAAGGAGACTTACTACAAAAGCTGGTAGATAATCGAAAGCTAAAAAAATCAAGAAATCCAAGGTTCCCTACGTTCAGGGAAATAAGCAAAAGTGCAAAACTAGATAAACCAAACTCACATTTAGACATGGAGTGGCATCTCCTCAAGTTCCTATAAAGAAATCCTAAAAAATGGAGCCTAAAGTGAAGAAATTACCAAAACTTACTGCTGAGGAAGGAATTCCAAGCTAGGTTTATTATTATAAGGCAAAAGACAAACCAGTCTAAAAGAACCTAAATAAATTTAACACATTCTTCTTCAGATACAAGAGTCCTTGAAGAAGCATATGTGTTTATCAATCCATAATAAGATGAACATTTAAAAGCACTAGAATTTAGATTAAGGGTTTCGTCAATTAGGTAAGCAAATTCCTCCTTAATAATATGTAATCTAATAGAAAGAAAACATCTTTCAAAGAAATGAAAGAGAATCTAAAAGAAAATATAAAGGAGCTACACGAAGGACCCCAAAATTTCAAAATCCTAAACATAAGATTAGATTAATACTCTAAGGAATTCCTGGAAAGGGCTATTAGTTGTAGGAGGGCTTGCCTTTTTTAGGCCGAATAGGTGATAGATTCCTAATATCCATCTACAGTGGTAAAAATAGGAGTTCCAATGCTAGAGTTACTGGGTTAAAAGGATAATTAAAGTCTGAGAATTCTTTACCTAATTCTTATGAAAACAGAAGAGGCTCAAATGGAATAAAGACTACTTTAATTTTAAAAGCCTACAAAAGAAGTAGAATTAGGAAAATTGTAGGGATTTTTAGGAAAGTATTGGAATCAGAAACATACATCACTAGCATTTAGCTCAACAGAATCTATTGAAGAAGAGGAAGAAGCATAGCAAGAAGCCACCATGGTCACAAATATCACAAGAGGAAAGTAAGGAAGTTAGAAAAGAGGATAAACAACTATTTAAAAGCCGAGGTGAAAAGTGACGAAGTAACAAATGGATTTTATAGTGTAAAAATGGTCGCATCCTAAGGTAATAGCAAAAATTTAAAGGGATTTACTATCTTTTGCAGCGAATTGGGAAGTAGAAATGTCAATTTGAAAGATCTTAATGTAATTTTTGGATTTAACATTTCTTATCTATAAAAGATTGTCTATGATTTATAGGACTGCTCATAAATAATGTTAATTGTCCTAACTCATAAATTCATTCTAGAACCCGCTGGCCATTAGGAATGGAATTCAAAGTCCGCCTTGTAAAAAAATAAGAGAATTTCTATATCATATGTTTGGTTGGCTTAACCAAACATATATGGGACAATTGTTGATAGCTTAAAATAAATAATCCTATATGGCTCAAAAAGCCATAAAGTTTGTTCCACAAGTGAAAGGGGCCTAAGCATTAGAAGTCCTAAAAGTTATATGGCTAGAGAATTCATATATATAGGAATGAGTGAGAAGTCCAGGATTCAATAATTCTAGATAATTAATACATAATTGACACGTGCTTTAAAAAATAGTATAAGGAGGCTATTAAAAAAATATGGATGAGTGGGCTGAATTTAGGAAGTTAAGCAGTTACAGAAAGTCCAGAACATAAAAGTTAAGGAGGTAGTGGGTGGTAGTTAGCTAAAATATAGAGGAATGGGTAGTTATGGCAAACAAAAAATGTTTTAAGAATAAGAGGACTATAAATTCACCAACACTTGGACAAAAATCTAAACACTACAACACACATTCAATCTTAAGATAACCTTAAAACCAATCTCAAAAGAGAACAATTAACTTACTACAAAAATACTTTGTTATTTTTCAACTTCACATTGTTAATTCATCTTTATTATCTTAAATTTCTTTGGTAGTTTATGAATCCCTTTTTACTATAATCAATTATTTTCTTTACTTCAAACCTCATTTCCACATGTTTTAAAATTTGGTAGCTTATAACTCCATTTAAGCCCACCTATATTGTCAAAAAGAAGTCAAGTACAAATTTTGAAAGAATTTCTTCCTGGCACAACCAAATTTCATATTAACACCAAACAATTATAAACAATTCAAGTACAAGTAAATCATAATAAAAGATTCATGGCACATATCAAAACCTTATTAGTCATTAGACTGAGAAGAAGGCCATAAAATTTTATCCAAGCTTCGAATTCTTTATTCATTATTCTCTATTGTTGACTCTCTTTAATTTATTTTATTATTACTAATTGATAATTTGAAGGCTTAATTAAAGTTTGAAAAATTAACCTTTCGTTAAAGATAATTTTCAATTCCGCTTCTAACATTTTTTGCGTTACGCTATCCACCTACAATAAATCTTTTGATTGTATATTTTGTGGCTATTAAGAGAATCTTTAGTTGAAAACCATATTTTACATACAGTTTACTACATTAAAAGCTTGAACTAGTATTATGAATATTGTATTAGATTTAGTACTGAATTTAGTTCTAATGCAGTACAATGTTGATATCAACTAATATTGATGCTGTTTTGGATCATTTTTAAAATTACTAAACAATCTCTAAATTATATAATATTAAAAAAAAACCCTGAACTTATATTCATCTATGTATGTATTCATAATGAATAATATCCTAATAAAGTCCGGAAGGCCAAATTAGACAACATTTATCATTAACCAACAAAGATTATTTAACTTACTTGAGTAATATTTTAATATAATTTTTTAGAATTCTTAAGCAAAAGCTCACCATTCATTTGAACTCTATAGAGGCAAAAGGGTATAGAATTATATAAACAAAAAATGGCATTACTCTTATAATTCATATTCAAGTTCCAAAAAATCACTACTATTTTGAGAACTCAAATCTAAGTGTCAACACAAAACTAAATCACTTTCTTTTTGCTTCTTGTTGGTGTATGGTGTCACAGAAGATAAGTGCAAGAAGATTAAGCAATAATGAGCAGATGAAGAAGTATAGAAACCAGAAAATAGTAAAGAAGATGATGGTGGTGAAGAAGATGAAGGTAATGAGTGATGTCACTAGTGGCACAATAGTGATCAAAAAAGAGATCAATAGTGATGAATAAGGATTGAAGTTAGGAGGAGATTTGAGATTTTGAGTGTATGAGTATGAGATAGACAAATATTAGACAATACTTTAAGAATATGATTTAGTTTTTTTGTCTTTGAATTTTTGATAATTTTTATATAAATCTATTACTAATTGGTATTTCATGTATCAACTAGTATTGACCAATTCTGTAACTTAGTACCATAATTAAGATTTAAATTCTATTTTTCAACCAGTACATCGCTTATCGGTCAGAATAGAATGGTATTCACATCTTTGACTTGATTCATAATAAAAAGATTTTCTTTTTGACACTACTGCTACTTTTACAAGATTACTCAATAACAATGCCTAATTTAGATCTATATAGCTTCTATAAAATCATATCCACATGGTTGAAATCTATTGTAGATAATAAGTGATGACAATCGTGAGAAAATTTAATCAAGTTGAATAGCATAATAAGAAAAAGGTCAAAGGCCTTTGTCTATAGTATGATAAATAATACCCCAAATCATAAATGTAAGAAGTAGTTCCACTTATATATGCTGGAAGGGAAACAAACTTTTGTTGTGAGAGAAGAAGAATCAATATGCGACTAATTTATTTATCATATTGCATCACTACAAATGATGGTAAGAATAAAAGGAGAGTGGGAATTTGAACAAACGAGGATTTCAAGAATACACCATAACATGATAATTTACTTTTAGCAGACACCCACAACTTTATAGATATTTTAGTAATTAAAAAAGAAAATGTAATGTGTGTAAAGTAAAACTTTTCTACATTACAATAGGAGGGGGTTTGAAGTTGACATGTATCAATATTATATTAATTTTATATGGTTAATCTAAGGGTTAGAGTTTACTAATAACGCCTTTGTAATTGCATTAAGAGGTTGTAATCTTATGCTAGGAAAGCAATAATTGGATAGCCTCAATTATTTATTGTACAACTTAAAGGGATAATTATAACATTTAAATGGAATTATAAATGGTTGCTCTTAATGGAAATCCAAGAAAGGATCTAAGGTGATTTCAAGAAAATAATTTCATAAGGTATTTAAAAACTCAAGGAGAGAACAGTTGCAAATGCTATAACTAACATAACTAATTGAATATTAGTTACAACAAATTGACATTAAGGAGGACCAATTAAGTGCTTTTAAGGAAATCAATAGAATTCTAGTTGATTACGTATTAATATTTAGATAACCAATCAGTTACCTCCCATTAGGAAACAAAATCATGCAATTCACTCGAGGGAGGGAGTAACGGTTGTTAACTTAAAACCATACACTTTTTAGGATTGCAAAAAGATGTGATTAAAAACTATATGCTAATGAAACAAGGATTTGGGCCCTATACATAACCAATGGTCCTTGTTAAAAAGAAAGATAATTCGTAGAGAATGTGCATAGACTATAGGGAGCTAAATAAGGATAAAATTAATGGCTAGTTCACAATTTTACTAATTAAAGAACTATTGGATGAGTTACATGGTTTTAAGCTTGATTTAAGATCAATGTAGTAACAAATTAGGATAAACCTAGAAGATATATCTAAGATAGCTTTTAAGACATATAAAGGGTATTATAAGTTCTTAGTGATGTCATTTGGTTTGACAATGACTCCTTAACCTTGTAAAGCTTGATGAATGATATATTTAAAGCCTTCTTATTGCGATTCGTATTAGTGTTCTTTAATGATATACTCATCTATAACATCCCTTTTTAATTACATTTAGAGTACATTAATGGAACTATAAAGATCCTTTAGGAGAATCAATTATTTATTAAGGGAAGCAAATGTGACTTTTAAAAAAGGTAGGTGGAATATTTAGGCTATTCAATCTCAAAACATGGAATGGTAATAGACACTAGGAAAGTGAATACAATTAAAGAGTATCCACTTCCCAAAATAGCTAAGAATTAAGAGTTTTTAGGCCTCACTGGCTACTCTCACAAAACCATCAAACATTATTGGGTAGTAGCTAAAACCCTATTAGAGCTACTAAGAAAACAAAATACCGTAAGTTTGAGTTGGAATCCATTTGAAGACCTTAAAAAGGCCATTACATCTGCACATGTTCTAGTATCACTTAACTTCTACAAATCATTTGTAATTGAGGGCGATGTAAGTGGAATGGGGATTAAAGTAGTTTTAAAATAAGAGAGACATCTGATAGCTTTTTTAAGCAAGGTTTTGGTAGCTAAGCACAGAGGATTATCCACCTATGAGAGGGAATTTTTAGCTATGATCAAGGTTATAAAACACTGATATCATTAACGTAGCAGGAAATTATTCATTGTGCAAATTGACCAAAAAATCCTAAAGTATTTTTTGGAACAAAGTGTCACCACTTTATTCTAGTAAACTTGGCTCCCAAAGCTATTATGATATGATTTTAAGGTGAATCATTAAAGTGGTAAAGAGAATGTTACAGTTGATGCTTCATTGAGACTCATCAGCACTAACTTGTTAACAATTTTAATTTCTCAGGTGCATATAAGGTTGGTGGAGGAAATAAAGGAGAGTTAGAAACATAATCCTTAAATTTAAGATCTCATTAAAAATATTAAACCTATAATAGTTAGGTTTTAAGATTAAGAGTGGAGGGAAGTGCTAGAAAGATGCAAATGAAGATTATTGGATGGGTTTGACCTTAAAGTAAGAATAAAATTAATTTCAATAGGTCATAATGAGGCATAAGGGGCTATTACAAAGAGGCTACAAGACCTTTTTATTAGAAGGGACTAACTAGGCATATAAGAAACCATATTAAGATATGATTGATTTGGCAAAGAAATAAGTATGACACATTAACTTACTTAGGTCTTCTTTAACCATTATCTATATCTGAGAGTTATTGGAAGGAAATAAGCATGTATTTCATTAACCAATTGCTAATGTCTAAACGTAATTTGTTAATACTAGTAATAGTTGATAGATTTATCAAATATGCCCATTTTATAGCTACGAAACATCCTTATTCGCCTCAAAAGTAGCTCATTTATTTATGAACCATATTTTTAAACTTCATGGAATATCATAAGCAATTAGAAGTGATATAGATTCTTTATTTACTAGTAGTTTTGGTAAGAGGAGTTTAATGTATAAGGGGTTAATTTAAGATTCTTTGTAGCTCATCATCCCTAATTTATTTGGAAAACAGAGGTTGTTGGGAAGATACTAGGAACTTATCTAAAGTGCTTGGGTCATGAGACTCCTAATAAATGGGTTAAATGGATTAGTAAACTAAGTCTACAAGCTTACAGAGTCAATTGTAATAAGTGATTAAAACTATAGTAAATCTAAAATATCAATCCCACTTGACTAGATTACTATGTCTATTAATCCTAGCTAAATAATAATATTCAAATAAATTATATCTATGAAAGATAACTAAATTGATAAACTAATAAAGATGAGATACTTAATCAAAGAAAAATCAATGAAACTAATACTAGAGCTTCGAGATTCACTTATATGGAATTCCAAAATTATATAATATCAGTTGGGTTATAATAACAATTAATTGGAAGTATCTATACCCTTTCTTAAGGCACATAAGTGTATCCAATTAGACAACTACCACCATTAGATGTGTGATTCAACCTTGTCAAATTTATTAAGCTTATCTATTCTATTTAGTTATCACAATAGTCTAGAATAGTTTTTAGCACTAATGTTTTTTGTAGTACATAGATCATATTTTAACTCTTAGCACTTCATACATCCCTTAAGACTGAATCTATAGAAATTAACACAAATCCAACATTAAAAGCAAAGAGAATAAATTAAACTAACAAATAATCAAATTATTAAATAATAATTTAAGAATACATCCTACGCTACATCCTTAACTCTAAATAAGGTTTTAATTACTAAACAAATGAAAATAAAAACTAAAATAAGACAATATTAATATAAAAGAGGGAAAGGAAAGAAAGAACTTGAAGAGTTGTTATGATCTCCTCAAATCTTGGTCCAGATCCTTTCTTGATATAAAGAAACCCTAAAACTAAAAGTTTAATGATAAAAAAGACTGTCACCAGCCTCTAAAGTCCCTATAAAAAAACCCTTATGATAGTATCTGTAGCTAAGGTTACAAAATTTGAGTATTAGACTATTTTAATTTGATAATTAATATGTCCTTGTAAATTATGCATAAGAACTAGAGCTAGATCAACATCCCTAATTGGCAATGATTTTATTGCATAACTTTTATATCTTACAAAGCAGTGTGTAATTGGTACTTGATACTAAATTATAATAGGTGTTGATCTTGTTCTATGACTTCTTATGTAAAACCATGACAAGTTCGACATTAGTCACATATACCATTCTAATGTTAGTCTTATCTACTTCTCAACCTCTCTAAACTTTGCAAAAGATAAGCACCTGTCTCCTTAATAAGTCTAGCACCTATTACGCCCTTCTCTATGAACTTTTCCACTTTTCGATCTCTTCAATAAACCAACTTCCAATATCTTCTTTAAATTTTTTTCCATCTTTTATCTTCCAAACGACTCTAATATCTCCTTAATTAGACAACGATGGAGAAAATAGCACTTAGCTTTGTAATTTTTCCTTAAATTCACCAATTACAAGACAATAAACTAGACATAATTAAATACTATAAATTTATATAAAATAAACTATAAAAGTGTCAATTACCAAGTAATTCAATCCAAAAAATATAAAAATATAGACTTAAAAAATACTCTTATAGTTAACTTATTGTTTGTCCTCAAAAAATAAAAAATAAATAAACCCTAACTATTACTTTAGATTCAATTAACTAAAGCAAAAATAATTCCACTTTGAGTACGGTGACATTTAACATATGTCATAAGCCTTTAAATTCCTAGGAGTCCCTACTGGAGGAGTTATAGTCTCATAAGGGTTTACTTAAATACTATCTACAAGTATGAATCTAAGCGTATTAGTTATTTTATGTTTAACAACATAAGATATACACATCTAAGTCTAAATTAAATTGCAAAACTTAAAAAATAATATTTCTCAAGTAAATCAATATACAAATATGACAAGACAAAAATTATTCTACCTCTTTCGTCAAGCTCAAGCATTTCAATTTGACATGTCCACACAAGCTATCACTCATTCACTCAAGTACTTAAATTTTTGATAAGGTACTCTCATTATCTGTTTCTGAAAGTGAACTTACCATAAGCTTGAAAGTCATCATCTTCAGCACTTATATAGATATATACAAGTAAAAATCAAAAGGACTTTGTATAGGGTTGTAATAGGGCAAAAGGGCTAACTAGGCACAAAGGAAAGAGAATAGGATAAACAAAATATTCGTAATTAGTATAGCAATAACAAATAATAAAGTTAAAATAAATAAATCAATCCTCACTGCACTAAATCCTCATATTCTTAGAACTAACCCTTTTCCTTCATTCTTTTTAATCACAAGAATCCATGCCAATCAATTTCCGATACTTATTTTCTTTTTCTACTTTTTTTAACTTTTTTAATTGATATAAGATTTTTAAAGGCCTCTTTTATACACTTTACTATCTCTGTTACAATTATTTCCTTGCAACTTATTCCCAAAATATCAAACACAAATAAAAGCTTTACTAATAATGAATTAGGGAACAAAATAGTTGTTTTTATTTTTAAGCTCAAGGTTTTTTAAGAGAGGGTTACCAAGAAAAAAGTTTAAAATTCATATAAGGCTCAAGGAGATCACTAATGGATTAATGTATAAAGGGTAAGCAATTTGATTCAAACTCAAATTCTAAATGTCTTTATCATTTTAGTGATTATAGACATCTTACATATAATTTCAAAAGATAAAATTCAAGTTCTAAAAAATTAAAAAACAAATAAGATATTTATATAATAAAGAAAATTTTTGAAAAAGAGGTAGAATTCCTTAAGTTACCACTCAAGTCAAATCAAATTATAATCACTTAACAAAATCAATTATATAGCATTCACAAAGTTAAGATTAACGTGGCACTTACTTTATTGTATTATGCATCTAATCTTTCTAGTCAATGTCAACTAAGATCATGTATAAACATATGCCATCATCCTAAAGTAATAATGAGTTCCTTAAAACAAAATAAAATGAAAACTAAAAAATAAAATTTTTTGAAAAAATTAATGTAATTATATCAACCTATATACTACCAAAAATTAAAACAATATTGTGCATTAATAGTAAAGTAATAAAAAGATCCCAAAGACACCCTAAACATAAGGACATCTGAAATAAAACTTTCCTGTCATAAAATACTTAACTATAATACGAGATCTATATAACACTCAACATTGGTGGAAGCTTATAAATAATAAAATCCAAATTGCATTTAAATTCTCAATATTCTCAATTCAAACAAAATAACAAAAATAAAATTAATTTAAATAGTATATAATTAAAAACAACCTAAACTTAACTGCATGAATGCAAGAATGCAAGGCCAAGATCATAACGGCAGAGGAGGCGAAGGAAAGTATTGTAGATAAGCTATATAGAATCTATTATCACAATATGTCCATGAGGTCTATCAATTAATTATTACATCATCGGCCTTTGTAGTCTAACAATTTCACCATTCCTCTCTCTTTGCTCCCACCATCTTCATCATTGTCAGAACTTTTTGCCTCTTGACTCGGATTGTTTGGATACCCTCTGTCATCTGGTAGATTAATCCATTGATTATTCTCCTACGTGTAACCAAACAACTACATCCGATTATCTTTGATATAATTTATCTCATCGATCTTCATAAATGTAACATCAGAAAAGTTAATCTCGTACTTTCTAACAACTGATTACCAATAAAACAAAGTTTTTATCTTATGACCCATGTCGATTCACATTGCTAATGAATTGCATCATTAATAGTGACAATCAAACTGATGGTGCCTCACTTAAACCATTAAATAATAGGTCTGTGAAATATAAATCTATAATATGAATCTAGTTTAATATATTAGAATAAGGTTGTACATTATGCTCAAGATGGTACGTCACTAGCCAAGGTTATACAACTAGGTGTTTATATAAAAGCACATATATCTAGTAGAATAGGTGATACCCAATTTGAATCTATACAGTGCATCCCTCTAGTTCTACCCATTATACCTTAATAGGCTCTTACTGTGAAAGCTCAACCTCTTACCATTCAATGATAACATAATATGCTCCTTAATGGTTTTCTCATAAATCAATACCTCAATGCTTTAGACATAAGAGTATATGGCCAACGACTTTGGTTCATCCTTCTTTTTTATATTGGTATGTAAGTTTTTAACCACATATGGGTAATACCCTCCTCTTAAAGTTAAACAAATAAGCTTAGTGTGAACTTTGAAGCACGTTCTAAATATAGAAAGATTATATTAATATTTAGGATTATAGTCTTTTCCATGCTAATGTTATTGTTGCTTCATTTATTGTATCATTCCTTGTTCTCCTAATTCGTGAATCATGAAATATCCTCCAAAAAGGCTAGTGCCAAAGAAGACAAAGGAATTTGAATTTTAAACCTTTTCTTAATTCTTAAAGTTATGCTTTCAACATATAAAATCAACTATGCCAACACTTTATAAACTCCACTCCACAAATTCACACCACAACATCACTTTATCCATATTTCCCAAAATATCACAAATTATAATATCTAGCATAATAATCCTCAATTAGCACAATTGTATAATCCAAATCCGATATTTTTCACAATTCGATAATAATAATAATTAATCCATAAATGGTCTATTTGAACATGCTAAAGTTCAAATTCAATATACTAAGAACATGAAATTAAAGAAAGTAATTTATTTGGACAATTTCGAACTTAAAATATGTTTTAAATATCTCTCTTAACTTCTTGAATGCATAATACATAATCCTTAATCTATATTTTCTTAGTCTGAAAAACTAGTGAATGCAGGGTGATTTGGTGTTTTAGGATATAAGTTTTATGTTTAAGGAAGGAATAGAATAGAATGAGTATTATTTTGTTTAGTTCAAGGAATGGAATGGATAAAGAATTTCTATGCCAGTGTTTGATTTTAAAATATAAACTTGGAATGATAAAGGAATAACTAACAAAAAGACCAAAATATCCTTATCCTTATCCTTATCCTTATTATTATTATTGTTATTATTATTATTGTTATTATTATTATTATTATTATCATTATTATTATTATTAATTATATTTATTATTATTATTAAATTCCTTATTATTATTATTTTTCTTCGTCTTCTTCTTAATGTTACTATTATTAATATTAATATATTACTAATATTATTATTTATTTTCTAACTAGTAGAAAAACTGTTTCCAAATTTAAATTGAATTTTCAGTCCGGTTTTGAAAACATTGCTTATAATTACCTCAACTTCCAATCTGGTTTTAAAAATATTTCTCATAATTACTCCTTTTTTAATGTTAAATTTAAATTCAAACTCAAATTCATTATTGACATGAATTCAATTGGATTTATTGACCTCGAAAAGGCTTGAATTAATCCAACATCTTAACAAATAGGAAGAATTTTGTTCTTTAAAAGAAAAATGAAAATTACAGGTACAAGTGGATTTCTTCTTTTTTTTGCATTGCTAAAGAAGAGCTTACATGTTGTCATTACAGTCTCTGTCAAGTGTACTATACACAGACAGATTCAAAAACTCATCAAAGCTGATCAAAACCCAAGCTCCAGCTCAAGGAACATTACAACTCGATGAGATTTGAGCCATCTCATTTTATCAGAACTGCGCATCCCAACACAATGATGAGTCAAGAAAATTTGGGACATGAAACTTGAGTCTTAGAATATGAATTAAATCCAAAGAAAGCTAGATAGTTAAACAAGTTTGTAATCAAAACGTTGTAAGCAGTAAAGATTGAAACAAATCTAATAGTGACGAGAACTAAATCTAAATCCAGTTGCTATACTTCTAACAACATAAATTCCCACAACTAAATGAAGCCATAAATTCAAGACTTGTTCACATTACAAAGAGAAAATTAAAGAAAATGGCCAAGGAAGTTTACTCATCAGTAAAAGTACATGGAAAACAGCAACAAGCAGACAAAGAAACTGTCCCTTTTCAACTCTAATCTTCAGTTTCCGCAAGTTCCCTCTCTTCGGCGATGACAGCCATCAGTTCATCAAACTTTTCAATCTTTCCCAGCAAAATCCCAATCTAGGAGAATATTAAACACCAAGAAATCAAGCACAAAATGTGAAATGAAAGTAAACTCTACATTATAGTTCAGAAATGGAAGTTGTGGAAACACTCAGACACAGAAAGTAAACAAGTATCTCAACAAAACATGAATCAGGTGTTTTAATGAAATGTGATGATTAGGCCAACAAGCACCCCACAAAAGCAATATACGGAGGATATTTATGTAGCCAAATCCTAATTCCACATGTTAAATGCTACGATAGAAGATATCACTGGGAGGTCCAGAGATTTACCTTAGCTTTTTGAACAATGCGCCCTCTTTTTTCATCCCTCATATCAACTGTTGATGTCATAATTTTTGCACGTAGGATTAAACATCAATAATGACACGGTGCAAAACAAAACCTAGTAAATAAACAAATGCAATAAAAAATCACACTCTTTTTAATAGCTAATCCGTTGTTTTTCAAGATCTCTACAACAGTAACAACAGTGGCAACAGCTGCAATATGACAGAGCAAAATGTTATTTACGATTGCCACAAAAAGTTAGCCATTTTCAATTATCCACAAAGCTCACTAACGTTAGCAAATTTGTTTGGGAAGAACGGTTGAAACCGAGGTTGCCAAATGAGAATAAAAGAAGCTATTTTCTAATCCCCTTTTCTAATTAGTCTCTAAACATTTAATGGAGCAAGATACAAAGAAAAGTGTTTAAAAAATTAACAATGATCTCAAAAACTCTTGTTTAACATCCCAAAAAATCGGGCATTTCCTAATTTGGTTAAGCAAAAATTTAACAAGTTAGCTACCTAACAGAGATAGACTAAAAAGTACAAATTCATATAATTAAACATTTACAATAATCTAGGCCTAAAGTAATTGTTGCCCATTCCGAGATCAGACAGCTCCACCTCGTTGTGCGGTTGCATATACCTTTGTAAAACCCATAATAAGTCTGTGAGAAGAACCTCGCATAACCCCAAAACCCTAAGATTGAGTACGATATAGAAAATAAGAGGGGAAAAAAGAAGAAGAAAAATCTTACCTTGGCAGTTCTGTCTACTATGGATAAAAGCAACAAAATACCTATTGAAGCAAATCCAATAGTGAAGAGTGACACAGACCCACTGATCCGGAGATGAGAGATAAGAAGCGCTGCATGAGTGAGGTGCCATGTGAGGGACAAATTTTTTGGGGAAAACAGACGAGGGATTTCGGTTGTCCGAGAGATAGAGAGGCGTGTTGAGGTTATTCCAAGTCTGCACCGAATAGGTAAAGACAGGGGGCTTTCTTTAGCTATTCATTAACGTAAGGAATAGGTAATGTTTAAGAAAGTTATTTCGCAGGGTAATTTTAAAACCAAACAAAGGAATAGGTTATAGGTAAGAATAGGAGGGTAATAGAATTCCTATTACCCTCAACCAAACAGCTCGTTAGTGATTATTGCTATGAAATTCTTAAGATACTCACTTTGACTTAAATGTGACCATAGGCACAATTCAGAAGCAAAGAAGTTAAAGTGAGTTAAAAGCACGATATTTGGGCCATTTTTTAGAGAATCATAATCCTTTGTCTTTATGGAACAAGATGAGAAATATTGGAGCAAGTAAAGACAAGAAAATTAAGATGAAGAAGCAACATAGCTCACGATCATTGTGCATGGACCGTGTAAGGTGTACGTGAATTTAATGGCATCATAATTCATGCAAAAATTGAAGATCAATGTATGAAGCAAAGGAGACCAAAAATGGCTACAACAAGTGGATAAAGAGCAACAAATCGGCAGCAGAAGATGACTAAAACGCTAGCAGCAGGGAAGGAAATGACAACACAGTATAGAAGGACAACATGAGAGCAAAACACTAGCTGCTAGGAGAGATGAAACGCTATCGTGGGCAGGAAATAAAAACGCAAAGTGGCAAAAAGATGAAAAGCAAACATTGTTTGCATTTCATACAAACAATGTTTGCGTAAATGCAAACAACGTCTGTGTTTCATGCAAACATGGGCATGAAATGCAGATGTAAAGCCAATAGGTGTTGAAGACCTAAATGTAGTGCAACTGGGAAGGAGCAAAACACATACGTAGTAGAGAAAGAAGTAATGAGGGTTTTTGCTGGAACCCCTCGCTGGGCGGGTCACGGGCCCGACGTCCTACGTGACATCTAGATGCGTTCCCACGAGGGAGGGATTCCCCACCAGTGATACTTAAAACGAACAAACTCATTTAACTTACCTCCGAACAAAA
>JANZXP010108517.1:0-18744 GCA_027576715.1 Erythroxylum flavicans
AATTAATCTACATTTTCCTCAATGCACTCGCAAAATGAAAAACACAAGAAAATAAAGAAAATAAAGGTTTAAGAAGCTTCTATGTTAATGCATCAAGGTGTTAGTGGAAAAGGTGGTTGAAACTTCTGGTGTTCGAAAAAAGTAAGTTGGTTGTGCTCCAATTTGTCCAATCTATGCTCCCTACATTGTAGGAGTGCTAAAATAGTTAGATCACTTGTAGAAGGATGTGTTGCAGTGGGCACTCATGGTTGTGAAGTTGTGGCTATGGAGGCGTTTGTAGTCGCAGTTCTTCTTTTTCACCAATGCGGGCGAGAAGCAGGTTGTACAGTCTATCCAGGTGGGGCAAAAGTGTATCCATTTGCTTCATCGATAACTATAAGTCCCATCTTGTACAAACACTCACAATCCAGTAGTTCCATCTCACAAGCAATTGTGAGGTTAGTGTTATCAACACCTATGACTCCAATATTAACAACAAGTTGAGTGATATATGAGCCTGAGATTAAAACTTAATTATGCTTTTTCAATATGGAATGCATTTAAGTGAGCATACAAAAACCCAAATTAAGTGAGACATCGTTTTCCATGCACCATAAAAAGAAAAATTGAACTTTTGATAGAATACTAGCAGTTTTTCTAAAATCAGAAAAATTTTAAACCAGAAAACAATGCATGTATTTCAAAGCTAGTTTGCGAAGAAAATAAATTTTGGAACTGCAAGGGTTATACTTTTTAAAATCAACAGACCATTCTGACCATAGTGCATATGGATCAAATTCAAGTATATAATCACAATAGCCATTTAAAAATGCATCACTTTTAGCCATAGATTTTGGCACAAATTTCATTGTTACACAAAATGAAGCAACAGAAAATGATTGCCACTGATTTATAAGCCTATACTTGATCATACCAGGTGCAAACAATCTGAAATTTGGATCATCTAATTTGAAAAGAAAAGTGGCATAAAATTCCCTATTCAATTCCACATATGCAGGGTATCGAACATTAATGTAATGTATCCAACCTATATTATCAACATAATTTTTAATTTTAAAACGAATATTCAAAGTCTCCAAAGTTTCATCTTGTATAAACTTACAAGGATTTATATGCCTATCACAAACAATTTTGAAACAATCCTTATCAATTTCAAATGAAACAAGTTGAATGTATCAACTGTCAATTGTAGCCTACTCTGAAAAACAATATTTTTACCTTTTCTGATTCGTCTGCATACTGTAAGGAGAATCTCGCCACTGTTTGTGTCCACATTATGTTCTTCCGTAACTGTTTCTTCTTCTGCCTCTTCTTAGTCCTACGTTTCCACTGCTTCTGATTATGGTTGGACCTCATTTGTGTCAGAGGAATCAGATTCTTCAAGAGCTGTAAGAGGCTGTGTAGCTGTGGATAATGGTGGAGAATTTACAAAAAAAATGATGATGAGCTGTCTTCAACATAGATGGGGTTGGCTGTAGAATAATATTGCTGCAATTGCTGGGTGAGTCGCAGTGAATTGAGACAACTTGAGCATTTGGGTGGCATTTTTGGTTAGAAGTTGGGAGATTAAGAGGTTGGATTGAGTATGGATGACTTAGGTGGGGTGGTTCATTTTGGTGGCTATGAAGGGGGCTTTAGGATGCTGGTGAGTGGTTTTTGATTTGGAGAGGGGGCTTGAGTGCTTAGATGGTGATGGTGATGGCAGAGTGCGCTATTGATTTGGAGGAGGGGCTTACGATTAGGATTGGAATTTTGGGGAAAAAGGAAAGGGACACTGTCAAACTAAACAAAAGAGACGAAGGAGTTAGCAAAAAGAATATAAATAAATAAATAAAGTAAAACAAAACATAAATTAATGCATGCTTACCTTACCTCATTAATGTCTGTCGCTATACACCCCTTTTTTTAACAAATTAAAAATAAATCAAATAAAGAAAGAACGAGCTTATTTTTTATTTTAAAAAATTAACAAAAATACAATGAAATAACTTAAATTAAAATAAATCTTGAGGTGCCTCTCAAAAGTGCTTCTTTAACATCATATTAGCTAGATGAAAAAATTTATTGACTTACTTAGATTAAACTGGCTTAGCCAGTTCAATTTCTTATATAGTTTCAACCTGTAAATTCTCATAATACAGTTTTGATCTGTTTCCATTTACTTTAAATACTTTAAAAGTGTAAAACTCTGAATTTCAACTACACCATTTGAGAAAACTTTAGTAACAACAAATGGACCTATCCAATGAGATCGTAATTTACCAGGAAAGAGCTTCAATTTAGAGTGATAAAGAAGGACCTTTTGACCTATGGAAAATTCTTTTCTAGTTAAGATTTTGTTGTGAAAGGCCTTAGTCTTTTCTTTATAGATTTTAGCACTCTCATAAGCATCATTATGTATATCTTCAAACTTTGCAATTTTACTTTTCAATTGATTCCAACCTAGGTTAAATCCAAATTGCATTGTTTGGTAGCCCAGTAAGCCTTATGTTCTAATTCTACAGGCAAATAAAAAGGATTACTAACCTGTATGGCAACATACCAATAAGACTTTTATGTGCTATCCTGTATGCCCATAGCACGTCGTCTAAATGCGAACTCCAATCTTTCCTATCAGGATTAACCACTTTCTCCAAAATTGATTTGATTTCCCTATTAGAAACTTCAGCTTGTCCACTTGTCTAAGGATGGTATACTATTGAAGTTCCGTGTATAACGCCATATTTTTTCAGTAAAGCCTTAACAATTAGGTTACAAAAATGAGTTTCGCGGTCATTGATTATTGCTCTAGGCACTCCAAACCTTACAAAAATATGAGACTTAACAAAATCAACAATAACTTAAACATTATCAGTATGAGTAGCTTTAGCTTCAACCCATTTTGAAACATAATCCACAGTAACGAGAATATATGTCTTACCAAAAAAGGAAGGAAAAGGACCCATAAAATC
Source organism: Erythroxylum flavicans (assembly GCA_027576715.1). Classification (NCBI taxonomy): domain Eukaryota; kingdom Viridiplantae; phylum Streptophyta; class Magnoliopsida; order Malpighiales; family Erythroxylaceae; genus Erythroxylum; species Erythroxylum flavicans. The sequence goes on from JANZXP010108517.1 coordinate 2,952, forward strand.
AATTCCCTATATATCAAAATTTTCATATATTAGGATATTTGTGAGCGGCATTTGGTCTTTTGGTCCTAAACCACCTGTTCTTTGAAATCGATCACAAGACTTGCAAAAAATATAGGTATCATAAAATAGTTTAGGCCAAAACAAACCACATTCAAGCATCTTACGGGTTGTCCTTCTGGGATCAAAATGTCTACCATACACAAAAGAACGGAAAAAATTCAATATAGGAGGGACTCATCATTAGATACACATCTCCTAATAATTTGATCAGAACAATATTTCCACAGATGTGGCTCATCCCATGCATAATATTTAGCCTTTCTTTTGATTTTATCTTTTCAGCTTGTGATAAAATACTAGGTAAAAACTTGGTAATCATAAAATTAACTATGTCAGCATACCAAGGTGTTACCTGTTGGGTGGCGAATAAATGTTCATCTTGAAATTCATCTTTCAGGTTGTCTGAGGTTGTGTCTAGAAGGATACAACTAAGATGATCTGCAACCAAATTTTTAGTTCCTTTTTTGTCCCATATATCCACATCAAAATTTTGCAGTAGTAGAATCCAACGAATAAGATGTGGCTTTGCTTCCTTTTTAGACAACAAATACTTCAACGTATCATGATCTAAATAAACTATGACATGTGTGCCCAATAGATATGAACAGAACTTCTTTAGCTTAAAAAAACTTGGCAATAATTCTTTTTCTGTTGTTGAATAGTTTTTTTGGGCGTCATTCAGCATCATGGAAGCATAGTAAATGACATGCGGCACTTTGTTCATTCTTTTCCCTAGAACAACTCCTATCATATAATCGCTTGCATCACACATTATCTCAAATGGGAGACTCCAATCTAGGGGCTTAATTATTGAAGTAGAAATTAGCTTCTCTTTTAATTCATCGAATGCTTTCCTACATGCTTCGTCAAACTTGAACTCCACATCTACGTGCTGCTGTTCTATATTTAATGAATTAATTGTTGGTCCATGAATAGTGTCACTTCTCCTTTAAAACCCTACGCTCACTCCTTTTTACTCTGCAATCTTCAAATGCAAGGCTAAAGGCTAAAAAAACTCTAAAAAATGTTGCCACTGATTGTCACATAGGTATCACTGCACGAGGCCATTTCTAGTTAGGTTCACGGCTGGTTTACTCTTTTTGTCCTAAAATGTTTGCAGTTCTTTCTATTTGGTTCCAAAACACACCTTGATATAAACTAAGATTAATTTCCATTAAGTATGACTTCAAACCTCAAAAACAACGAAAATTAACACAAAAAAGATAGAAAATAAAAACACTAACACTAATAATCTTAGAAATCTTGTTAAGCTAGATTATGAGATTGAAAGGACATTACACATAAGAAGAAGACTTTAGAGGAGAATAAAAACTAAGGTAGAAAAGATAGTTGCAGGAAAACATAAAGTCACTGAAAGATTTTATTGCATCAAATGCTTAGGGCATTAGCTTAAACATTGTGAGGCCTAGTGTTGAAGCTGCAAACTTCAAGCTAAAGCCCTCCTTATTTTCTATAACAGAACTAGTTTGGAGGTTCACCATTTGGAGACCGTAACCTGCATATGTAAATGTTTCTAAAGTATTGTTGACACATTGAAGCTAAATGGTGTATCTTTTAATGCCATCAAGCCTTGATTATTTCCTTTCTCTTTAAGGAATAAAGCTAGAGCATGACTGCAGAACCTACTAGTAAGGTCAATCACCATATGGGATTAACTCTCTCATGCATTTTTGGTCTGGTAATTCCCATAGTAAAACTACACATTAAAGAAATCAAATCGTCACCTTTTCTAAGAGGGAATGCAAGTCCTTATATGAGGCTTGGGATAGATATAAAGAGCTATTGAGGTTCGATTTATGTCATGGATTAGAGGAGAAGCTGATACTTTAGACCTTCTTCAAAAAAATAGCCTACAATACTAAGATATTTGTATATGCTACTGCTAGTGGAGTTTTGATGAATAAGACAGTAGATAAAAATATTCTCTAATAGAGGACATGGCTTAGAACCATTTTTGGTGGTCAAGTTAGAGAGCCACTCTAATTAAAATTTCAGTTAAGTATGATCTTGATGTCCTAAATCTTCTAGCTACTAAGGAAAATGCTTTATCTCAAAAATTTAATTAATGATAATTCTATTAGTGCTACTAAAGTGGTTTATGAAATTTATGGATCCCCAAAAACATTTAGTTGTCAATTACCAATTGGGGAACTAATTTTTGTATGACCTGACTATGGAATATGTTAACTTTATTAATAAATCCAATTAGAAGAATGACTCATTCTCCAACACCTATAACCCTGGTTAGAGGAACCATCCTAGTTTCTCCTACAGAAATATGTTTAACCATGTAGCTTAAAATAGGCAACCACTTGATCAACCCCTCTCCAAAACTCTAACTTAGAGTCCTTCTTAAAGAACTTCCTTACCACTTAAGCTAAATAAAATTAAAATTTCAATAAGGAGAACAAGACTCTAAAGTGGATTATATTGCTATGCATAATCAAATATTGGAACCTAAATTGCTCAACTTTTAGAAGAATTGAGAATCCTAGGGAGCATTATAAGGTTATATCCTTGACGAGTGGTTAGTTATTAGATAACTCTAAGGTAAGGGAGGCTTGGATGGAGAGAACAGTGAGAAAGACAAACCAAGATAGAAAAAGGATTATAGTGAGGAGAAATGAGAAAAGAATGAAGAACCCAAATATGTTCTCCTTACACCTTACAAGCCACCCGTACCATTTCCCTGAAGATTAGCTAGGGCAAAGCTAGATAAGCAATTCAGGAAGTTTTTCATTGTTCTTTAAAAGATATAAATTAATATTCCCTTCATTGATACTTTCAAAGAAATTCTCTCCTATGACAAAGTTTTGAGAGAGATATTATCTAATAAAAACACCTCAAGGATTGTAAAATTATAGCCTTGAAGGAGGAGTATAATGCTATAATTTTAAACAAGCTAACTCTTAAACTCAAAGATCCTAGCAACTTCTCTGTCCCACATACTATTGGTGATATGAGTTTTGTTCACATTCTAGGGGATCTAAGGGCAAGCATCAACACTGTGCCTTTATATGTTTATAAGAACCTCCAGGAGGGCAATCTTAAACTGACTACTATTTTTTTTGTAATAGCCAGTCTGTTCTCTCAAAGATTTGGTATACTAAAAGATAATTTGGTTAAAATTAGTAAGTTTCTTATTCTCGTGGATTTTGGGGTCTTAAATATGATTGAGGATAAGTATGTACTTTTGATCTTGGGTTAACCTTTCTTGGCCACTTCCAAAGCCCTAATTAATATTTATAAAGGAAAGTTAACCCTAAAGATTAGGGATAAGAGACTAGAATTCAAGAAATGTAAACCCAAGAATCCCATCGGTGGTAAGTGTAATAAATGCTTTTATTTTGATATAATTGACTAGGATACACTTTCAGTTATATAGGAGGAATATATATTGTGCTCGAAAAATGATCATCTTATTAAGAAAAAGAAGAAGAGTAAAGCTAGTGGTAAATATTTAGGTAACTTATACCCTATAAGGAGGGTCTAACAAGTAGAGATTGATGAAAAGTGGTTAAGCTTATGACCTAAAATAAGTTCTTGTTGGGAATAGCCTAACACTTTTTACCTTTGTTGTTCACAAACTTTAGTGCTTTTAGCTGTTTGGGTTATTGGTTGTTTATTTCTTAGTATCCATATCATTTTCTTGTTCCTAATTTATTGAATTTTGGTTGAAACCTTATATAAGTATTTAAAGTTAGTGTATTCTTGATTTTCGACACAGGCTCACATAAGCCATTGTGTTCAATCTCCTTTTAACCCTCCTAAAGAATTATAATGTGCCACCTTTTAACACGACACCTAAACAGTACGATGTCGCCATATATACCCCTATGTTTCTGTAAGGGTAGACCTATGTTCACATACAAAAAAGGACCAAAAAGTTAAAAAAATATGATGCTTTTAAGCATGGCCCTCTAAACGATAGGTTTTCCATCCCTATGTTGAGAACATGCCCCAAGCTAAGTATGTATGGTCCCATATTGTACCTCATGTATAAAAATAAAAAGAAATATCATATACCACTTTTAAACATGAAATCTATATGGTTGTTGTACCCATATTCTTGTCGTATACTAAACCTACATAATTATATTTAAGTGTCGTTTAGTATTATAAAGATCTCACCTAGATTATGTTTTCCCATTTTTAACCACATTTCCTACAACTTTTCTCTAAAATTTCAATTTCACTTTTAGTTCTTAAAATAATAAACCACCCTTAGCCCTCTCCATTCCTACATAAAGTATCCTAGTGCACACTTTATTTTTTTTCAAATATTTAGTATCATCTATCTATTAATCCTATTTTCATTATTCTTATACATCTTGGAATATTTAATTTTATGAATTGTGTTTTGCACCTAATTGATGATTAGATATCTATTATGTATAATCTTTAGTGTTTTAGAAAAACGAATTAGGTAAACTAAAAATCATATATGTTTTAGATGGTTGGAGATTCTAAGTCTAACTTATATAGGTTACTTTCACTACAACAAAATTAACTTTTAGCTACATTTTTTTATGAGGATTTGAAAATTGTCACTAAAAGTTAGCTTTTGGTTATGATTTCCAAATTCGTCACCAAAAGTCTAGCTTTTTACGTCGTTTTACCGATTCGTCGCTAAAAGAATATCTTTTGTGACGATTGTTATTTTGAGAATGGCTAGTTTATAATCTAGAGTAGACCAAAAGATATGAAATTTGATATTAGAGTGTAAGTAACATTTATTGTATGCATTAATAATAGAAAAATGAACATGGAGTATTATATATCATTGATATATTATTTATTGGTTCTTTCATTTTGTATTTATCATTTTGTATTTTAATATGTTATAATTCACACTTATACATTTCAGAGCTTATTTATGTTTTTCCTTCATACTATAATGAGGACTTGGAGATCAGTTAGACCATTTAGAAGACATAAGCAGCCACCATCGCACAAGATGACCAAAGTGCAAACCACTACCTCTTCATTATGCATTACTACCTCAAAGACATATGCTATAAGGACATAGTAGAGATATGATCAGGCACCACTAGGACTACCATGGCATTCATTTAAACTACAACCTATTGGAGGTACTCAACAACAAACATATCATCTGCTATACACTTAGAGATAGAGGCATAATATAAGAGGTATCAGGCCTTCTGCATAAGGTAGTTTAAGGTGCCTAACAAGTGGATCTCGCTAATGGGTTACATGAGATCATTTCTTTTTTAAAATGACAAAATATTTTTAACTTCAGAGACCCATTCTACCAAGGTTTCACTATAGCATTTATAAGAGCTGAGTAAGTTTTATATAATAATAAAACTCTCAATACTATAAGTATATGGATCATATATTGTAGTATTAAAAGGTATCATTCCCACAAGGACTATAAACACCTAAACAATTTGAATCAAACTTTTTCTAAGGCACTAAGAATTTAATTTGAATTAAAATAAATAACGAAACAATTAAAGAATTGATAAGTGAGCTGCCAATGAAATTGATATTGAATAAAGTTGAAGAGTTAGGAACTATTCTATCCTTATTTTGTTTCCTTTAATCTTTTTTATTAAATTTATGTTTGATCCAAGATATTCGAAAGTTTTGATTACTCACCCTCAAGATCTAATCAAGTAATCATATTTGAATTTGATATTTATAAGTCTGTAATCTCTTGATTCACAAAACTACTCCTAACTTCTTCAATTAGATCTAAAGCAATCTTATAGATAGTTAATTTCACAATTAATATCTCTCTTCAATTGTTCATTAATCTGATAATTTTAGGTATATTAAGCTACCAACTCTTATTACGTACCTTAACACTCATAACTTGACTTACTCTCTCAATTTATAACCAAGTATATGCATAATAATTATTACAAACATATATATAGGTATTAAATTCAAAAAAGATAAAGTTCAACAAAATAATTCAAGAACAATCCCAAATACAGATCTAGGAACCCATGATCATGTTAGACATCTTGGAAAGCCAAATAAACATCAAAGACAGTGAAAGAAATAATAGGAAAAGAAATAAAGAATATTTACCAAAAAATGACAATAAAAAAAATAAAAGATAGATCAAGGGTTTACTTTGGTAAATATTTTTAATATTACTACTTAATTTTGACATATCATTTATCAAAGCTCTCTTTGTAATACATTTAGCACCTCAATGAAAAAGAAATGGAATGGATTCACTTCTCAACTTGACCTATGTGACTCAAGATCAAGGAAGTTCAATTATTTTACCTCTTTTCATTTTATTATTATCTTGTATGTTAGAAACATTAAGGATAATGTTTATTTTAAGTATAAAGGAGGGATTATAGGAGCATATATGATGATGACTTAAGTTTATCAATCTTGTCATGACTTTCCTAATAGTAAGTATTTTTGGAATTTTATTTTTCTTTAAAAGTATGTTATCGGAGATAATTTATTATGAATTTGATTATTTTGGTGATTTGGAATGCATATGTAACTAATTATGAGTATTACTGAATAAGTGAGTTCAATTTGCTTTATAAATTTAAAGAATGAATACTTTATGATCATATGATATTCCTTGTTTATAATGCACATGCATAAGTAATTGTGCCTTTTTTGACATTTTTCTTATCTTGATTAAAATAAGAAAATTGAATAAAAGTATTAAAAAACAGGTTAATAGATGAGCATAATATATTCACTTCGCTATCTTCATATTAATAGAAATGTTGAAGTTAAAGAGTGGTACTAGTGGCTATTTTAGACAGTGACCTAGTTGAGTAACTGTGGCTATTTGTGATAAGGTGTTTACTTTTTCATAAAAAGGTTAGATGATTTTTCAAACAAGCTTTAAATTATCTTGTTTAGATTACATCTTATCAATAAAAGGGTATGAATGTGTTTGAATTTTCAAACATGCAAGAAAGGGAAGTGATTTCTTTCCTTTCAAATCATTAAAAAAGTTTCAAATGATAAAAGGTCAAGTTAAATAACTTACGTTAACAATTTTATATAGTTAGGTTTTCTTTTGAATTCTAGTATTTGGGTTTTAGTTTTCATATTTTTTGAGTGATTTAGATTGCTAATTTCCTTGTTTTTGCGTTATTATAAGTTAAGGAAGTAAGCTCGGGGGTTATATGAAGAAAAAAAGAAGAAATAGGAAAAGATGTGACAATTTTTAGCTTGTTATCGTGCATGGCACGATCAACCTCTGTCACAACTGTGCTTGAAATTCACGATCGTGACACAGGGTTGAGAAATCACTCCCAAACCCTATTCTACCCCTCCTTTAACCCTAACACTTTATATTCATCATTTCTCTTCCTGCTTTATCTCTCTAAAACTTAGCATCCAGTAAAAATATCTTTCTTTATCTTACTTAGGTTTTTCATCTGTTTCTTTGTTCTTTCACCTAGATAAACATTTCTCTTACACATATCTAGTAATTTCCACGCAAATATCACATCTTTAGAGTGGTTTTTACAAGATTTCATTGAACTTTTCTTTCTTCACATTTTGGGGTGTTTTTGGTATTTTTTGTTCATTTTTGGTTATTTTGCATATATACAATTATTCACGGCTCTAATAATCAAACAAAGTACTAAATGCTCATAAACAAAGGGAAAAGCTCAAGTGTTAGGGTAGGGCGCACATGATAACGTTGAGAATTTTGGAGCGTCTTTTTTTATTTATTAGGAAGAAGAAGGTATCTATTTCTAAACTCTTTGCTCAATTGTGTACTTAGATACTTTGATTTTAATATTTTAAAAATCTAGGATTGAAAGATAAAATTGTGACTTTGAGTAATAAAATTCAATAGGATAACTATATTAATTTTGATTATTTATGTATAAGGAATAAACCCCAAATTTTATACTAATCTACAATTTAAGTTGTAGAATTTAGATGAATTTTTGTTTTGATTGAGGGGCCACCCATATAATTTAAATTATGATATTATGGAAGAAATTGGTGATTTTCTAGGTCGAACATAATTCGAAAAAATGATAATTTTCATGCTAAGAGGTATTGGAAGCAATTAATAAGGTTGGATAACTTTTTTATTAGAAATGACCATAATAATGTCATTCTTAGTCCTAAACATCTGTTACTACATAAATTCATGTGTCATACTATTTTCATAAATCTAAAAGTAACAAATGTTCTATTAAAGACTTATTCATTCTTTGGTGCATAGACAATAACGTCAAAGTTTATATGTCAATCTATATTTTTCATAATATAACTACATCTTTTAAAAAGAAATTTAGTCACCTTGGCATGGGATATCTTGTCACCGCACTTATTGTTTATTATGGTGTAGTTGTTGAGGAACACATTTTTTTTTTTAGTTTCTTAATCATACTCACTAAATACAACCTGAGATCTTAGCAGTCCATCACATGGAACTCTGAGATATTAGTTCCAAAACTTATGTGAAATATAGGACAGGACAAGCTAGTTCTAGTTTTACACCAGCACAACATCAAATTGAGGTCTCGACAAGTGAAGAAAAGAAGGATGATGAAGAGGAAGGCTGGAAGAAAGTCTTCAATTTGATTTCCAAAAACAACAAGCTTATGAGAGAACACATGAACACCATGGAGGTACAAATGAAGGAGATGGCATAAAAACAACAAAGACAATGACATGACACTAAGAAGATTCTAAAGCACTTCGCTACTTAAGGTGTTTAAATTCCTTCACTTATACCGTCATTGACTTAATCTCCATAAGTAGTTTCTTACTCTAAACTTTTTGTTATTTATTTTTATTTTTTATGTATGTTGTTTGTTTTCTCATATTGAGGACAGTGTGTTCTCTAAGTGTGGGGAGGCTTATACATTCACATGTCATATGTGTGTGAATTTTGCATATCATATTGTGTTATTTCTGATTAGGTTGGCATGGTATGAATATTTTGTTGCATATGTATATATTGTATGAATATAACAATGGCAAGAATTTGATGGCAAGAATTAGTTTAGTTTTGAACATAGTCATTTAATTTGTAAAGGCATATTGACTTATGAATTTTATGTTTTAAGCATCTTTGGATGAATATGTATGTTAATTAGAATATGACCCATACTATTTCACTTTAGGAAATTTGTGGTATACATTTATAATTATAAATCGATTGAATTGTTTAGCATTCCTAGTAACCTTTCATGAGAATAACTGACTAAAAAGAAATGAAGTAGGCTAAGTAATTAAATAAAAATATGTGTTAAATAAATAACTGTTCCATTAGTCCTTTTTATGAAAAATTCGGGTTAAGAATAGAGCTAATAACTAGTCGAGAATGTGATATAGCTGAGTAACTGGAGGCATTCACAACAAAATGTTTGTCTTCCCGTAAAAAAGGCTAGAATGACATTCCAAACAAGATAAATAATAAAACATGTGATCTAGTTATGTAATCAGGGGACATTAACAACAAAATATTTGCCTTCGCATCAAAAGACTAGGTTAATGTTAAAGAAAATTTTTAAAAAAGATGTTTAAATAAATAAAACCTATTGATTTTTAAAAATAGCAAAAAAATTCATGAAAGGATAATTAGTGATAGTTGCCTTTTTGATTGACCACTAATTATAAATGCATGTTTACAAGTGTTATAAATGTATGAATAGGATGTAAATATTTTGATTGATATGTATATTCAATCCAATGTACTTAAACATAAAAGGAATATATTAGTATGTTGGCACAATTTGAATGATTAATGTTTGTAATTAAATTGATTCCATAAGATTCAATGCCATTATATCATTATTGCATGTTGTATAAATGTATGATTATGAGCTTTTCGTGTTTTGTTAGTGTTAGTGTTTTTCTTTTTGCTTGAGGACAAGCAAAAGTTTAAATATGGGGAATTTGATAGGTATCGTTCATAATATGTTTTCCTTGGTTCTTTTACTGTGTTTTTAGGTGTTTATTAGAGGATTATCATATGTATAGGCCTAAAGTTGTGTTATTATGAGTGTTTGTTTATATTGTAAATGTTTGTATAGTTTAAAGCATGAATTTAATCTTAATTTTATGTTTCATAAGGTGTTTGTGAGTGTTGGAAATCAGGTAATTGAAGAACAAGGAAGATGAAAGCTACATGAAGGGTGTCATGATCATGCATTAGGAGCATAATTGTAACATTGAAGTCAGATTGTGCTCCTAGTGTTTCCCTTTTTGCCAAGTGAAATTTTTTAAATCTATTTTAGGGTTTGGAGCTATTTTTGAAACCGAAGAAAGTTAGAAAACCCTAGACTAGACCCCAAGACCTTAAGGCAGTATATAAGAACATGAAATACAACAAAAAAGAGCAGCATCCACAATTAAAGGTGAGTTAAAAGATAGAGATCGATAAGAACATCCAAGAATTCCAACTTTCCATATCAAGGAGCAAACAAAGTTTTTCATCTTTTCCTTTAGTTCTTTCATTATCATTGATGTGTAATTTGAATTCTAAGATGCTAAAAATGTTTATCAAGTTCTAAATTTCAAATTAGGATTTATTCTGGAATTATTTTTTGATTTTGATTATTGTTAATTTCAATACATACTTAGGTGTTTATGATAATTATTCATACTTAACAACAAATCGAGAGAATGAATCAAAAGTAACCAGTGTTAGATTGTACAATGAGAGTCGGTAGTTTAACAAACCCTCAATTATCAAATTAATAATCGTTTAAAGAGAGATCTTGTTTGAGAAATTAATTATCATATAGATAGCTTCAGATCTAATTGAATAAGTTAAGGAAAGTTTTGTGAATTGAGAGATTGCAAATATGGAAATTTAGAATTCAATTAGGGTTAATTGATTAGATCTTAAGGGGGCATAATGAATACCTTAGGAAATTTGGGATCAAACACATAATTAGATCAACAGGATTAAAGGAAACAAAATAAGGAAAGAATAAGTCATAAGTATAAGCCTAAATTAATTGGCAACTTACTGTTTAATTGTTTATTTTTTTGTTTTTTTGTTTTAATTTTTGTTATTTACATTTATTCAAATCAATTTCTGAATACCTTAAACAAAGTTAGGTATTGAATGCCATAAAATTAGAAAAATAATTAATTATTTGTTGCTTCTTAATAAATTCTTCTTTTAAGTCATTTAACTAAATTTTTATTAAGAATTTCAATTGATGTTTGGATCATGAAGGTTATAAATATATTTCTCAAATTTATAGAGATCATCTCCCAAATCTTTACACTTTTATGTCCATAAGAATCACATCTTTTAGCTCTATATAATGTTGTAATTCTACCATGTCAACAATCTCACAATTCAAACCATTTGAAATCCTATCCTTGGTTGCTTCCTAATCCTCCTCTACATTTTCTTGAATCATAAAAATTTTCATCTCCTTATGTCATTCTTTAACTCTCTTCAACATCTGAGTGACGTATTGCAATTTTTAGAACATATTCTTTTAGTGATGAGTAAGAATAAATAACCTTCTTATAATTGCCTTCATATCCTTCCAGTTTCTAATATGTCTTTTATGGTTCACCTTCACATATTTATCACAAGTTGATCCCCTAAATAATAACACAATTAATAAATTTAATAATAATGAATTTACATTATTCTCTTTAGATTAATGGTGGTGGTTAAAAAATAACTCCATCTTATTTTCCCACTTTAGGAAGGCCTTAGAACATTTCTTCCTTGGAATAAAGGAATCTTCATTTTAATGTTTCCAAAAGTTAACATCTCTCATTGGCTCCCTTCTTTGGCCTCTATCTTGCCAATTACCTTGATGTATAAATCTGTTTATACTATTTCTCAGTGGTTAGTATTCATCATGCACGTTATCTTCCTCTTTTTCATTATTCAAAATCATATTAGAGAACTCAACTTAATTGATGATGTGCATTAGGAATTTATGATGATTGTCCTTTTTGAACATTGTCTTATGATAGTATCTTAGAACTCTAATTTGTTTATAATATTCCCAAACATCATATTCATATATTCAAGTTATTATTACATAGCTTGAAGTAAGACCATATCATCCTCCCTTCCCCCTTTAACTCTGTCTTGGTTAATCATTATAAAACCTTTCCAAAAAATGGTAGTAACAACCACAAAACACTCCCTCATTTGTTTTTCTCATTTAATTTCACTCTGTCCATTCATATTCCAATATAAATTTTAGGCTTTTCTTTACATATGTTCCTCACAAACTTTGGCCTTTTATCACTTGTTTTCCCTTTTGATTCTTTATTAAACTAACTGAAACAAATGAAGAAATAAAATTGTAGTATTTAATCAATCAATATTGATAGAGGTAAAGACAATTAAAAATCTAACAATATAAACAAAATAAAAGAATCCAAAAAAGAATAATTTTAATAAAGTATAGAGGCTAATTTGCAGTTTTACTTAGACAATAATCTTGAATTTCAAACCCATTAGGAATATTTTCAATAGGATTTACAATTGTTACTATAATGAAATTAGACTTCCCTAAAATAGGTTAAGAAAGCATAATGGAATACATATTATTTTCCTAATAATTGTTGATCAATTATTTTCCTTTTTTATCACTTAAACATTCTTATTCTCTTACTTAAAGATTTGAAAAAAAATTGAACAAAATTAAAGAAACAAAGAAAAAATTGGAAGAAAATAAAGAAGGAATTAAAAATTATAAGAACAAGTAAAAATATCATAAAAAGAAAAAAAAAGAGAACTAAGACAAATAATAATATCGATAATTTTATACCCAAAATTTCGATACCAAACTTATATGAACCTTAAGGCTAAGACCTTATAACTCAACATATATTATTCGTGATCAAACTCCAATAAAACTAAAACTATATTAAAAGATAAAACCTTGACTAAATGATTATAAGAAATCACAAAGTAAAGGCATAAGAAGAAATTTAACTTGTTGTTATAAAGAACTAGAATCAATATTTTTTTGAAAAATAATGAATATATTAGTGCCATAAAAGACTGAATAAGGGAGTTATAGGAATATATAAGAAAATCCAAGAAAATGATGATCATCAAAGTATTACAATAGTGCAAGATTGTGTTGATTGATTCTCAACATGGCTATTGAGGGCTTAATGAATGGTTATCCGTGTAAACAAAGATGTCTGCTTTAATTATGTCATATATTGCTTGTAAAAGGCTTTCTTTTCTACTAGGATTATCAGTGAAGATCTTTTTGTTTCTTTCATCCCATAAGCCAAAAACTAAATAGTCAAAAGCTAATATGAAAATCCATAGATCACCTTTAAACCTCTTCTTAATATTTTGGTTCGATTAAATAATGCTAGATGGTTGACCTAAACTTACTTCGTCAAATATGAAATAACGATAAATGCACGACATAACTGTAATTAATACCGGTAAGTAAAAGTTGATCTAACAAAGATTATGAATATTAGTAATTACTGTTGTCTTATTATCTAGTCTACAAATTTGGTTTTGATTTTTAGTTAAAGAATGTAAAACTTATTCAAATAAAATAAAATAGGCAGCAATATTGAAAAAAAGTAAAGAATCACTTAGAAAACTATTGATATCGAGAGTTAGTTTATAGTTTACGAATCTCCCTAAAAACACTTAACTAGTTGATCTTTATTATACAATTGTTTTACTGACAATTGGACCATGAAAATTCCTATGGTATGCGAATAGCTCTCTCGAGTCTAATAACCAGTAATCCTAAGGTTATCAAATGAATTACTTAGGTTAAATTTTATAGGATTGCTTTACCAAATTGTGAATTACACTATTAGGATATGGAGGATTTATGTCATCCTATCTTTAAGGTTGCAATCAACTCCTTTCAATTACGGTATATCTATTCATATAAGAATTTCTCAATCTCTATGTTATGAAATCAGATTATGAACTTATATTTTAGATCTATTAGAACATATATTAAACATATAATCGAATAGCAATAGATCAATAAAAAACATCGCATTAAATAAAAGAATCAAATCATGTTAAAGAATAAGCATAGGGTTCATCTAACCTAGACATTAAAGAAATTTGTTTACAAATTATAGAAAACAAAATTAAACATAAATAGAAAGAAAAATGAACAAAAAAAAGAAGGGTTCATAATTCTAAATCTCACTTTTTATCTTTGATCAAATGTTCTTGTAAAGTAGAGGTTTGATTTTGTATTCTCCTAGATCTTTCAACAATTTCTTTGTGTTTTTCACTTCTTTAGATCAAAATCGCTCTTTAAGTTTCCTCTTAAAATCTTTGAACATCTCTGCACGTCTTCTATCCTATTTTACCTTTAAACACGACTTTTTATTGTAATTTTTAGGTTTTGGGTGATACACGATTATGTATTAGACCGTGTATAATACAAAATACCTAGAATTTATGATTTTGCGTAGTCTGAGAGAAGTATACGGGCTATTACATGGCTGTGTATCCCTTGTTTGCTTCAATTCTTTGTTTTATACTGGTTTTTTAATCTAAATTTTTATCCTTTAAGTCCATGAAGGAAATTATAACCCATAAACACACTTGGAGCAAATTAAATACCAAATATACAATAAAATATAAAATATCAAGCAAAAATACATCAAATATGAGGTCTAAATATGATCAAATATGCATATATCAAACATTCCTACACTTAAGTTTTTGCTTGTCCTCAAGCAAATCATAATCCAAATTATCAATTTTATGACATCTATCCTTCATTAATCTTAATTTATCCATTCATACTATAAATCCTCATATCCTATTGAATCGAATTAACATACAGTTAAAATCAAGTTAGCCTAAAATTTACTTTCTAAGCAGTATTAATGGTTAAAGGCCCAATTTGGGGCCAAAAGTTGTTGGGTTTGATTAATTTAAGGCCAAACATTATAATATGCTCAATTAAGGTCTAAACGTTATTGAGTATGCTCAATATTAGGCTATTTTGGATGAAAATTTGGCAGTGTCACACACGCGCTGTTAATGCCAAGTGAGGTATCTTACGTGACATTTTCATGACCTATTTTCTAACACCTTCCTTATTTCCAATGTTACATTGGTTTTACCACAACCTAGAACTTTCAACAGGAGGGAATTCCAACTAAACCACCATGATCAAGGATCCACTTTCTACTATTGGCAAAGCCATGTCCTCACCATCTTTTATTCCTTATCCCGGTAGTCCCAGACATAGCTTTTATGTTATAATCAGAATAATTTATAATAAAAACTAGAAAAGGACAATATAATATACTAGTTGTTCCCTTCATATTAATTAACATAGCGAACTGGTTTATGTCTGTTTGTCGTGAGCTAAACGAATATGGTATACGGTTGATGCTTGTGAGTTTGTCTTTTGCTCTATTTCATGCGATGTGTGGCTATTGCATTAGTCAACCTACCTTCCACTCCTAGTTAAAAAGAAAAAGTTAATATTGTCATTTAATATGTTACTAGAAATCAATTCCTTAGTATATTAGGAAATCGAATGAGAAATATTACTTGATATATCACAAAATATTTTCATTTTAAAAGCCTGGAGATATATTTCTTTACAATTAGATGGTGATGAACAAAGATTGCAAGTACCTAGTTGAATGTTATGATCTGCTTGGGGTGTATCTGTCTCAACACTACATTCATGCAGCAAGCTCAAGATTGCCTTTCCTTTTGCTCTTGGATAGGGTTTCCTATAACAAACAAAAATTTCCCATTCAATGCAAT
>JANZXP010108547.1:0-18740 GCA_027576715.1 Erythroxylum flavicans
TTAACTCTTCTTTCTAATAAGCATCACCATAAGGAGAGCTGTTCATGGTAACATTCTTTCAACTTTTGTGAAAATTTGTTTAAATATTGTTTAATTGCGAAGCTTTTAACCATTCACACAATAGGAGAAATGTAAAAAAGAAAAAAAATGTAAAAGAGAAAGACATCTTGAAGAAAATGTTTGCTTCTTATTCCACTTTCTCAATGCTTTTGAAATACCAGCACAATAAAGTTGAGTTTTTGCTACATTTTAATTTCATCAGTGTACGTATGTCCTTAACATATAATAAATTGTATAATAGAAGAAAATTATAGAAACTCATTGAATTTCTGGTACTTCCGATTTTACGATTCAGTGCATCACTTTGTAAGCATTATACTAATTGGACAGAGACATCTATCGAAAGTTTACATCATCACAGGCGTACGTGTTTGCAGACTTTATTATCTCTTAAATGTTGCCACTCTCATGTGCTTATACGGGTTTCTTTTGTTAATGTAAAGGGGTCAGCACTGATTGGTTACACAACTCTCACCAACATTATGGATAATTTTATAATTGGTTACTGGTGGCCACCTCACAGCATCAACAGAATAACAAATGGAATCGATCTTGCGTATTGCGTTTATCGTGGTTAAGCAGACAATACATCACATCCACGCTTAAATTTGACTTTGAAGTAACTTAGGAATCCAAGTTTCTAGTATTTATCAACTAACCAAACCAACCCCCCTTACTATCAAGTTCAAATGTCATTCTAGGCAGCTCATGTCACCAAATAATGACGAACTTCTTTGTTTATTTGAATGCTTCCTAGCTAACCTTCCACCGTAAAGAATCTGCATAGCTTCTTACATTAAGGTTTGGTAAAGGAGAATAAAATGATGCACGTCTCTAGTACTGACAGTACTTTATATACGGTGTAATCTAATAACCTGTTTTTAATAAATAAATAATTTTAATTTCATTAAACAAAATATTGTAATTGGAAAAGAGAATAGTGCGGAGAGAGCGACGAAGTAATTGTTCGTAATTAATATATATATGTTCTCTTTCGCATATGCCCTTCAGTGAATAAATGCAACTACCATTCCTCAAACTTGGGAGTTTGTTAGATTAATTTAGTTATGAATAGGAGTACTTACTATATTATAATTTAGAGTTAATGTTTTACATTAATTAAGAGTTGATGTTTTACCATATTTAGGAATTGTGTTATTATATATGCTTTTGTACATATGTATAATTTTCTAGAATATTAAAGAGAATACTTTATCTTCAGTTTTTCTCTAATTTTACATGATATCAGAATGAGTTTACATAAACATTAAAACTAATATTTCCTAAAGTCACCAATTTGTTGCAAAAATTTTTTAGCGATAGTTAAAAATCGTCATGCGCAAATAGTCGCTAAATCTCAATAATAAATAATTATCAGTGACATTTTGGCCAAATCATTGCCCAATATATTTTGCTTCGATCACTGATCCGTCACAAAAAGGGATAGGTGAGGAGAAAGAAAATTATCGCAAATGACGTATTGCAACATTTTGTTTTGGTGACTAAATGTAATTAGCTTCGTTAGCATAGGCGTAAGTAATAATGTGTAGCGACGATATATTTTTGGTAGCAGAATATATTTATCAACATTTTTTAGGACATAGCTAAAGGTTATTGACGACATTTTGTGCAACGTAGCTAAAACGTTTTGGTGATGATTTTGCAATTGTTTGCTAAAAGGTTTTAGTGACAAATTTTTTTAATTACACTTTCTTATTTGTCATTTAATTATAATTATTGATAAAATTTTTAATTATCTTATTGTTTTTAACATTGTTTGAATTGTAATTAATTAACATTGTTTAAATAATTATTGGTAACATTGTTTCAATTATAATTAAATAAAGTAAAATTAAAATTAGATTTATTATATATAAAAATAAAATGTAATTAAATATTAATTACAAAAGTTAAGAAAAATATATGTACAAACTAAGACTCCTTATCGTCATATTATTAGTTACATACTTTGACCCAAGTATTTGTTTGACTTCTTTTTAAGCTTGGTCAACTCTCTTTCAGTACAATCTAATTTATGTTTATTACCTTATAAATTTTCTTTAGGATGCTCTAACTTTTCTTTTGTATGATCTAACCTTTCTTCTTTACATTGTAACTGAGCCTTAAGGGACCGACTTTCCTCTTAAAGTATTGTTACATACACTGGTCGTGACGATGATAAAATAATTTGTTTAGGACCATACCTAAGACCTTTGATGTACCCTGATCTTGTACCAAGGATATTGTTGCAAATGTTATCCACGTTGGGCTCATTTCCATTAGACAATGATCTTTGCAATAACTCCTGCATCTTATCCTAAAATTTAAAACACAAAACTGAGATTTAATTCAAATATTATTAGTTAGTATTACATAAATAATCAAACTTAAAAATTAAAATTTTTATACTTACATAATTATTTTGCGCTTCTTGCACTTCTTCAGATGTCTAGCCTTCACCTTCCTTGTAGTGTGTCAGTTTGTAGAGTGTGATCCTATCACACTCTAGTCCATATAGTTGATCTTGACTCTATCATATGAATTAAAAAATTAAAACACAATAGATTATATTGTATTTACTAATATAATAATAACATCTAAACAAAGAACTTACAAATTCTTGTTGTACAACAAAAATGATTTGGATTCGGTGTTATGAGGAGTTTTCATTTTTCTTTTATTAATCTTGACTTTCGCACACATTTTCTAAATAAAGAGAAGAAATAGTCATTAATTTGTGTAACAAAATTAATGGAAGCAAATGTAAAGAGAAAGAAGACATAACTTAACCTTGGCAGAGGCCCAATAATCACCCATTTTCACTCCAATTTTCTAGAGTCACCTATTCGGGAACGCGTCTCCTTTCCTTCTCATCAAAAGGAAAAGACTTGTAGTATTTATGGAGTCAATAACGATGATCCTTTGCCCTTTGTTTTGACAGTGAACTTGCACAGTTTGAAACTTTAGGGTTATCGATATCGACAATATCGAGGTTCATCTATGAACAACACGTATAAGTTAAACTAATCTTTAAATAAGTAAAACAAAATTTTATATAACTAAATAAATTAAAAATTACTAAAACTTTTTCCAAAGCATTCTGTAGCAAATTCTCGTCCTTCAGTCGCTTGATATGCTGAACGTAAAGCAATTCAATCCTAACAAAGACTTTTAACTTGCTGGACAATTTTGCTGATTGGATCTTATCACTCAAAACCTTTAGTGATACATCTATCTCTTTTTCTTATGCAAGTATTAGAACCTGACAACAAAAGAATAATGATAAGAAAAAACACATTAAACATGTAAATATATATTTAAGCATAAGTCTAATTACAGGTTGTTAAGATTAATAGACCTGAAGATCACTTAACACAAGAGGTAGATAAAGGTTGTTACTGACTGGCTTCATTGGTGGATGAACTTGGTGGTTATTATTTGATAGGGCAGATTGGTGTAGCTTTTGCAGGGTCAGATCAATTTCAATAGTTGCCACCTTCTTTCCCTTGCTTGTACCAGGTGTTATATTGAACTTCTATAAATAAAATATCAACATTACGCATAATCTTTACTCAAACATCAACATTCCATGTTAATATAAGTCAAACATGAACATTTCGCATAAATATAAGTTAAATATCAACATTCTGCAAAAAATATAAGTCAAACATTAACATTCTGTATAAAAATAACTCAAACACTAACATTCCTCTGAAACATAACTTAAACTTCTTCATTTTTCTAATTCAAGTTCATGCACGAAGTTTAAATACAAACTCACAGTAAGGTACGTGACATTGTTTATACCTGTGAATCGAGAAAGGGATTTTTTGCTGTGACTCCTAGACTCGTGAAATTTTTCACTAATAAGCCTCATCGGAGCTGCATCATGATTTTTTAGCCTGTATACCTTCCTACAAGTTTATTATCCATCAAATTCATTTTCAATTTTACGTGACAATACAAGTTACTACTTCTTCATTTTTCTGATCGAAGTTCGTACACAAAGTTCAAACACAAACTCACGTACTATTAAAGCAAAACATATAGTAGACATTAGTTGGAAAACTTACCTGGAAGAACAGACAATCGCAGACTACAAAGAAGAAGGATTATTCGATTATACCTACGATCGTATCTAGGTTGTCGTTTAATAAGAATGCTAGGATACATGTTCCTAGTCATTACCCTTAGGAGAAAATTTACCCCAATGAATGTTTATTAATGATTGCAGTTTTATATCAAGGATCCATAATAGTATGGTAACATCGGTGACCTGAAACCAAGGTATTTCTTCCATTAATTTTTCAGATTTAATTATTGCCTTCGATTTGCAATTTTCCCCTTTGATTTTCTATTAGTGCCGTGATTAAACAAAAAACCCCTTTTTACTTTTGTTATTTGTTTTGTTTGAATTCGCACTCATTACCGTAAGAATTCCTCGTGGGAACGATATCTGCTTACCGGTACTACATTAATTTGTTTTAACGGGAGTGATTTCTTTTATATTTGGTTGCAGGCGACAGCATCACCAACTTCGTTATTTGATATTAACCCTGAAACACTAGCAAGTACATCAAGGTACCTCAAAAACATAATATTTAAATTCAAAAACTTGTACTAACCCATAAAACACTTAAATAATTAACAAACTAACATAATTCTAACCTAAACACATACTAAATGATCAAATTAATGGCTAAACATATATCAAACTATGCCCTAGAATATGATGCAATTTACACTTATCAACATCCCCACACTTAAACGTTTGCTTGTCCTTGAGCAAACAAAACAGAAAACAATACCAAAGCACAAAGCACACAATGTAATAATAAGGCAATGACTTTAACTACACGAAGCAAATTTAACTCTAAACACAATCATTCAAGTTTTTCTAAATTATTAACATGTAAAATATACGTTTAGGAACTCTGGACTAAATATATATATTAATTAAAACTTAAATGTTAAGATTATTCACCCCTTTCAATTGTACACATACATGAATAATTATTTAGTCAATCAAACTTTGTAACTAATTCTAAGTACATTTTCATGAAAAGTTAAGCTACTTACAAGTTTAGTAGGTTTTTATTAGAAAACATTTATTTTTTTGTTAGTTTTTGTGGACATGGATGACTCTTTTTACAGGAGGCAGACATTGGTGATGAATGTCAATCCAGTTACTTGACTAAATCATGTTTTTAGTAAGTTGCTTGGTTGGAATGTCATTATAGCCTTTTGATGCGAAGGCACACATTTGTGATGCGTATCGATCCGGTTACTCGAGTACATCACGTTCTTAATTGTCTACTAGCTCTATTCATAACCCAAAGGCCAACGAAATAGTTATTTATTTAAAATTTACAAACACTTTGTTTTAATTAATGCCTACCTTGTTACTTTATCTACTCGTTTTCATGAAAAAAAAACTAACAAAGCTACTTAGTCGAAAGACCTAAAATTATGAATGAATGTGATAACTTATAGGGTGATAAACTAACATTGAATCCTAATAACTTGCATATTTTAGTCAAAGAATCTGGATCACTAATTTCGCGAGCTAATGACTCTTTACAACCTAATAAATTATATTTAAAATTAAATCAATTTTGTTCCATCTAAACCATCAATACATTCACATAATTCACAATATGTAACCTAAACACACTATTATAACAATATGCAAAATTCACACTCAAAGCAAAACACACAACCCTACCAACACTTGGACAACACATTGTTCTCAATGTGAGAAGGAGACATCCAAACACACATAGAAGGAAATAACACAAAATAAAATAAAATAAAAATAAATAGTAAATTTAAAAGAAAAGGGTTAGAAAAAAACCTTACGATGATGGAGATGATGATGGTAAGGTGTTGAGACCAAATCCGCTTGACGCTTGAGATTTTTGTCTTGTCTTAGAATTGCTTAAAGAGAGTAAGAGAATTAGTAATCCCAGTTCATTTCAAATTATTAAAATTTTATTTAAAATTCAAAACAAATCTAACTAAACACAACAATTTAAATCTAACTATTGAACTTGCTAATTTATGCTCATTAGCTTGACCTTATATCATTGGAAACTCAGTCGAGATCAATTATAAGCGAATTGTTTCTACCCTTTTCATTCAACATCAGTTTTGTAGCCTATAAGTAAGCTACAAAATGCAAAATGATCAGAAGGACAATATTGATAAAATTATGAAAACCAATTAAGCTCAGTAATGTCCTTTTTTCGAGCGAACTGTTAACAAAACAAAGAATAACAAAACTACCTAAATCTTCTATGGAATCCAACAGTTTTCCTGATAAGAGGGTGACTTGTACTCTTCTTGGTTTTTACTTATTCGTCCTTATCTCCTCTTCTTCTTTAGCTTATTGAACAGAGACTTCCATAACTTCTTCAAATTGATGTCCGTTGTCAACTATTCTTCGTCCTCTCATTCCTTTAAAGATTCGAGCAAATCAATTTTTCTGAATGGGTTGCCCTCCTCTGGATTCTTTGATACATCATTCATGTTGGATGTCACTTGGTCATCACTAATCCGAATAATGAGGTTCTCTTTATGGACATTTACTCAAATTTTTTTGATGTTCAAACATGGTATACCAAGATCTACAGAATAATAAGAAGGGCCATTCTTTTCTTCATCCTCTTTCTCCATTACTTGGTCTTCCACAAGATGGGGTCAGCTTAATTTTCCACTGGTTTTTCTTACTTTTCCCCATTTCTAAGTATGATAGCCTTATATTGCTCTCGTTGACGTAATTCTATATTGCTCAAAGAGCCTTCCATATTTCTCTTACAAAATTCACGAGAAAGTTGTTTCATTTGAATCTTTAGGTTATGAATAGAAGAGGTATGATTTTCCGTTACTTGATCAAATTGCTCTTCTAGTATCTTCTAGGTCTCTTACATGTCTGTTAGCTTATCTATGATTTTGTCCAATTTGGATTCCATGAACTGGACTCATCTTTCTGAAATCCTAATAGGTCTTGATATCCTATGTAAGTTCTTACATTGTTAAATCAATAGAAATCTAGGTGGTTCTGCCACCCCAAAGTGTACGTTTGCATATAAGGATGATAATTTCCTTAACTAAATTGGGGCTCATTGAAATCTGCAAGAGTCTTATGCTCCTTATAATATATATCCTCCATGATCTTTCTTTTTATCTCTTCTTGATATCTAATTTTCTAGATTCTTCATCGCTGCCTTGTGATGCCCAAATCAATGTGTTTTTGACTTTTCGCCCAGTCTTCCAACACTTTTTTTCCCTTCATCTGATTGGGTACCACAATCATAAAAGATAATGAAACGCCTTAGACTACAAGAATTAAACTAATTCTACACCTCCCTAGCACCAGCGCCAAAAACTTGATCGAGGTAAGTTTTAATCTTATAAACCCTTAATATTCCGTAAGTGCACGATTTGTAGCGTAGTATTAAAGGTGTCGATCTCATGAGGAAGAAAAGTAGTCTAATCCTAAAATATAAGGCTAGAAAAACTATAAAACTTGAAATAAACAATGTCACAGAAATTAAATACGAGAATTGAATTCAACCAATTAAATCAGAAGTTAAACATGAAGGACTTAATAATTGAGCAATAAGCAAGCACAAAGGAAATCAACCAAAGAATTTACCAAGTTATGAGAAAGGGAATTTTACCTATCATTAATGCTAACTTAGATGATTATGTGTTAACGGGGTGTCGGTTTTAGACGAACCTAGGGCTAATTACTTTCTCTCAAGTTATAACCAATAAATCCTAAATTATAAATCCTAATCAGATTATGGAATTTGCAATCTCTCAATTCACAAACTATCCAAAACCTTAATTAGATCTAAAGCACTCTAATAAACTATCGAGTCTCACATGAGATCTCTCTTCGTACAATTACCGATATGATTAGTTACAGGTTCTATTGAATCGCCTAACTCTCATTAATCTGATCCAATCGTTTTTTTCCAATTCACCATCTGAGTTTATTACCGGATTATACAAGAAATGCAACAAATCACAATACCCAATTCAAATAACACAAAATCAACTTGGATAACATTAAATCAAAATAAAATCCCAATGGAGAGTTAGAACATCATCATCATTCTACCATCTACCATCATACAATCCATCCCAACTTTATGCATGAATAAAATTGAAACAAACAGAAAATAGAAACTTAGAATGGACGATCTGGGAAGGCAACAGCATCGAAAAACCTCCTGATCTGGGAAGCACGTCAAGACCGCTTCTTCTTCCTCCTTCTTCCTCTTCCTCCTCTCTTTAAGGTTTCCAAAAGTGGTTGAACGAAGACTCCCCCTTTTCTACTAACCACTTGTCCTTCTTATAGGGTTTTCTATTTAGGGTAACCTAGGGTCTTTTTCGGGGTACGAAAAGACCGAAAAGTCCCTCGAAAACTTGAGTCTAGAAGTGTCCCCACATTTGTCCCTTGTAAGCTCTCTGTCATGATTGTGGCATGCAGGCCATGATCGTGGGCCAATCCTGGTGCTTCTGTGTTATGACTGGGATTCCCTTCAAAACTCCTTCATTCTTCGATATTGACCCTGAAATATTAGCAAACACATTAAGGTACCTCAAAAATATAAAATTTAATTTCAAAAGCTTGTACTAACCCATAAAACACTTAAAACATAAATAATTAACAAACTAACACAATTCTAACCTAAACACATACTAAATGAATTAATTAATGGCTAAACACATATCTAACTATGCCCTAAAACATGATGCAATTTGCACTTATCAATATCTCCATACTTAAATGTTTGCTTGCTCTTAAGCAAACAAAACAAAAAACACACAAAATCACAAATTACACAATGTAGTAATGAGACAATGGCTTCAACTTCTTGAAATAAATTTAATGAACATAATCATTCAAGTTGTTCCAAATCATTATCATGCAAAATTTGTGTCTAGGAACTCTGGACTAAATATACATATTAATCAAGACCCAAATGTCAACTTATTCATCCTTTTCAATTATAGACGCACATTAATAATTATTTGGTTATTCAAATTTTGTAACTACTCATAAGTACATTGTCATGAAAAGTCAAGCTACTTACAAGTTAGATAGATTTTATTAGAAACCAATTTTTAATTTTATTTACCTTTTGTGGACATGGACCTAGTCTTTTACACGGAGGTGAACATTGGTGATGAATGTCAATCTAGTTACTTGACTAAGTCATATTTTTATTAAGCTGCTGCTCAGTTGGAATGTCATTATAGCCTTTTAACGAGAAGGCACATAATTGTGATACGTGTCGATTAGGTTACTCGGCTACATCATGTTCTCAATTGGCTACTAACTTTATTCATACCCCGAACGCCAGCGAATAGTTATTTATTTAAAATTTACAAACATTTTTTTAATGCCTACCTTGTTGCTTTAGCTACTCATTTTCTTGAAAAAAATACTAACAAAGCTATTTTAGTCAAAAGACCTAAAAAATACTAACACTAAATCCTAATTAACTTGCATATTTAGCTAAAGAACCCAGATTACTAACTTTGCGAGTTAATGACCCTTTACAATCTAATAGATTATGTTCAGATTTAAATCGATTTCATTCCATCTAAGCCATTGACACATTCACACAATTCACAATATGCAACATAAACAAACTATCATACAATATGAAAAATTCACACTTAAAGAAAAACATATAAGCCTCCCCACACTTGAACAACACATTATCCTCAATGTGAGAAGGGGATAAACAAACACATATGGAAGGAAGAACATAAAATAAAATAAAACACAAAATAAAAATAAATACTAAATTTGAAAGAAAAAGGGTAAAAACAAAGCCTCACAGTGATGGCTGCAGGGATGGTTTCAAAGGTGGCAGTTGAACGCCTTAAGCCTCAAAATATCGATGAATCCGACGTATATCCCAGCTCTAATGTCATTATGTGCCGGCCATCTCCTTCATCCTTCTGGAGTTCTTTGCAAGTTTATCTGTAATTACCTTAACGTTGGTGGAGATTGTATCGAGCACTTCCTTCCAACCAGGTTCTTTTATGTATTCTTCCTCTTCGGACTCCTCACTAGTTGAGTCCTCTTCTATCTGCTGAGGTGGTGTTGTGCTAGAACTCGCCTGGCTAGCCCTGGTCTTCACGTGAGTGTTTTGACTGATATCCCAGAGTTCCATATTATAGGACTTTAGGATTTCAGTACGTAACAAATGATGGTGATTTAGAAAATTCAGAAGATAAATAGTTAAACCACTACAATCCACGCTATAGTACTCAGCAATGACAGAAACCAAATACCCCATACCGAAATTGTTGCTCCTATTGCGTAGACTTGCAACAATAGCATTAAGAACATGTTTGGAAGTACACACTGGGATGCTGTGATGCATGCACCAAAATAGAAAAAGTTCCTTTATTAAGCACTTGTTGGTTTCTGATTTGTCGAAAACCATTTGACACATGAATTTAAGCAATAAGAAGTGCTTATGGGTTTGTATGATGTTGTTGTAGGCATTCTTAGCATCGAGTCACTCTAACCCAGTGAGTTCATTCTAATAGCGAGAAGCATGAAAATCATCATGCTGATCGATAATGGAAGATTTGAGGAACCCATAAATATCACACATGATTTCAATGTTCAACTCATAAGTTCGTCCCCGTAACCTAAACCACTTTTCCTTAGGGTTACTAGGTTCGAAATGAAGGGAAGTGAAGAATTCGAGAATGAGCTCCTGGTAGACAAGATATTGGAATTGTATAAACTTGACCCACTGAATGCTTTCTGCTAGATTCTCTACCCTATCTCGCAACTCTAGCCTATCAAGTATATCAAAATCAAAATATTTCAAGACTACTCTATGTAAATTGGGAAGGGTGCTCTGAAATCCACCGCCTTATTCCTTCATTAACATCAAGAGATGAATGAGCCAACTTGATATTTTGGCATTATAACCACAAAGAGCAGTTTGCATATTTTTCTTTTTTTGTAACTTCAAAAAATATTGTTGAATCATACAATTAAGAAAATTATATTCCACACACATCCGTTTTAAATAGTGTTTTGATTTTTCTATTTGAGCTGTACAAGATGAAATTCTCATATGTGGTTCTCAGAGGGATAGTCCCTTTCGTTTACCTATCTCAATAAAGTCTATGATTGGTTCGAAGAATGTCTCGAGATTCAGGTGATTGCACATGATATAACTAGTAAATACATTCCTCAAAATTCAAACTATCTAAAAGTTAAAGGACATAACATGGAATTAACAATCCATTGGTTGCCTCCCATGTAGTGCTTCTTTTAATATCAGTAGCTCGATGCTCTTCTTTTGCTTAAGATGGTTCAAATGAATTGCACAATGGTAACACAGTCACTGATTTTACCATTTCCATATGAGCTATTATACCCTGGGTTCCACCTTCCTTTTGCTTCACCTTCCTTCGCTTTCTCTTCTGCGATTGTTTCTTTTTAAATGCATTCCCAAGATCCTCAATATCTTCCCATTGTTCTAGAGGTTTGATTTCTTTGATGTTAGCTATAAGTAAGGTAAAATTGTTGTCATGCGTTGATATGGCGAAGGTTACTTTATGGTTTCTTACATTTAGAGTTAGTTCACTCCCATCAACGTCAATTATTGAGCGACCAGTAACTAAGAACAGTCGTCCAAGGACTATAGGGGTTTCCACATCTTCTCCGATATCTAATACAAAGAAGTTAATGGGGAAGGTAAATATATCGATCTGTACTTACACATCCTTAATAATACCATTCGGCTGATGAACTGTTCTATCCGTTGTCTTCACTAACATTGTAGTGAGTTCTAACTCTTCTAACCCCAATTTTTGACTAAAGGTATAGGGCATCATATTAATACTCACTCCCAAATTTGTAAATGTCCTGTCTATTTTAACTTCATTGATACTGCAAGGAATGTAAAAATCTCCTGGGTCCTATTTCTTCTAGGCTATATTATGGTTTTCTTCCGCTATGTGCTCCTTAACCTTTTTCTTAATTAATTCCCTTAGTGTGAGCCTCGTTTGTAGATGCTTCATTATGTCCTCAACATTGTTTTGTTCAACCTCCTTAGACTTCATCGTCGTCTTAGTTGAAATTGACTTCTGCTAAGCTAGAATAGGATATGGAAATTCAGGTCTAGCTTCCTCAATTGGCTTAATTATAAGCTCACTTGGAAGGAATTCCATTTTTACTTGTCCTTCTCTATTGTCTCCATCTTCTTTCGTGTGTTTGAATTTCTTTTCTTGGGTCTGAGTAATGGACATAATCCATTCTTTTGTGTTAGATTCAGTATTGCTTGGAAGGGTTCCTACATTTCAAGTTGAAATTGCCTCTACTAATTGACCTACTTGGACCTCTAGATTGTGTATTGAAGAGGCGTGGTTCTTATTGACTTGCTTGAACTTACTTTTAAGCCTCCTATATGCATCCTTTATGCCTCCAATTTTATCTAAAATCCTATCCAACTTGGATTCCATTAAGCTTGATTTATCTTGATGGATACCTGGTTGTCCTTGGGGTCTAAACTATCCTTCAACATTATTCTTCCATAAGAAGTTAGGGTGATTCTTCCACCTGGGATTGTATGTGTTGGAGTAGGGATTATTTCCCCTCCTCATCCATATTGAGCTCCCATATAATTAACTTGCTCCGGATTGTTATCCTTCATCAAGAAACAGTCCACCGTATCATGGTCCATCTATTTATAGAGTTCACACTTTAGTTGCACAACTTTTACCGAAGCTGAGGATGAAGCCTTTATATTGATGAGCTGTCGAGTTAAGTTGTCAATTTTGACCTGCATCTCTGTCATTTGATTAACAGCTACAACTCCCTTTTGTTCTCGTAAGATAGTGGTTTTTCTACCCTACTCATTCGTCCATAGGCAATTATTACTCGTCATCTCCTCTAATAGCTCTTCTGCTCCATCTATCATCTTTCTCATCAGTGATCCTTCTGAAGCTGCATCAATCGTGCCTCTCGTATATGGGGTTACTCCATTATAAAATGTTTGCAACAAAAACTCTTTAGGTAAGTTATAGTTTTGGAATTTTCATTACAAATCCATGTATCGTTCCCACACTTCATAGATCAATTCCCCGTCACTTTGCAGAAAGTTTGTAATCTTTTTGAAAATCTTCTTGGTCTTAGCAAGGGGAAAATACTTGTCTAAAATGGCACAAACTAATTTATCCCAAGTGGTGACATTGGCTGGGTTAAGGGAGTAGTACCAGGCCTTTTCTCTATCTCTTAGGGTAAAAGGGAAAAGCCTAATTCTTGCTGCATCCTCCAACATCTGATGTTACCGAAAGGTATCACAAATTTCAATGAATTTTATTATATGTGCATTAGGATCTTCATTCGTTAATCCATAAAATTGCACATTCTGTTGAGGCAAATTTAGGAGGGTTGTTTTAATTTCAAAAGAGGTTGCTTGTACATGTGGCCTAGCTACTCCTTGGTTAGCTGTATTGAACCCTAGTCTCATGAAATCTATAAGAGTTCTTTGTTGACATCTTTGGCTTGCTTTGTGATCCAAATATTGCTGAAATTCCTTGGTCTTTGTCACTTTTGCGATTTCTTCTTCTTCTTCGCGCTGAGCTTTCCTAATTGATCATTCTAATCAAATGATATCTAACTCTAAGTTTTCAGCTGCACAACTCGAACTTCTTATAACTCTTATGTTCATGTAAGATCATGGATTTAGTAATAGAGAGCAAGAAACAACTAAACTAAAAACTAACTAAAATGCCTTAGACTGAAGAACTAAACTAATCGCCTCCCCGATAACTGTGCCAAAAACATAATCGTGAGGTTTGTTCATGTGTAATTTTTAATTATTAGCCTTCGATAATCCCTAAGTGCACAGTTCGTTAGCGTAGTACAAAAGGTGTTAATCCCACGAAGAGGGAGTTAATCTAATCCTAAATTCTAAGGCCAAAAACAATAACAGAAATTTAATTTGCATGAAACTAATACGAGAATTTAATTCAATCAACCAATTTAAGAATCAAATGCAAAAATACTGATTACTAAGTAATTTGCAACACACCCAAGAATTAACCGAAAGAAATTACCAATTAAGAGAAAGGAAATTTTACCTATCCTTAATGTTAATCTAACTGATTATGAATTATTAGATTGTCGGTTCTGGACTATCCTAGGGTTGATTACTCTTTGTCGAGTTATAACCATTAACCCTAAATCATACAAATTATGAAATTTGCAATCTCTCAATTCATAACATATCCAAAACTCTAATTAGTTCTGAAGTTCTCTAATAAACTATCGGAAACATATGCAAGATTTCTCTTTGCACAAATTATCGATCTGATTCAATTCTTGTTTCTATTAATCACTTAACTCTCGTTAGTCTAATTTGATCTTTTTTTCATTTGATTCACCCTCTCAATTTATTTTCGAATTATGCAATCACATAATCAACTATAACAAAATCCAATAAACACATAACAATCATATTTTCATTAATTCAATAATAAAATTTCGAAGGTGAGTTTAGAACATCCTCAACATTCTAGATCATATCATCAATGTTCAATCCAATTCTATACAATAATAAAATTGAAAATAAATAGGAAATACAATCTAAATGGATGATGAGAGGTAATGACGTCGGGAAACCTCATGATTTGGGAAGTACATCAAGTTAGCTTCTTCTCCTCTTCTCTCTTCCTTCTTCTCTTCCTCTATGTCTCCATGATTTCTCTCTAAGGTTTCTCAAGGTGGCTGATGCAAAAGCTCCCCCTCTGCCTCTTTTTTTGTTCTTTAAATATCCTCTTGTGTTTTCGATAACCCTAAGGTAGGGTCCAAAAGGTCAAAAAATCCCTCAAAACTTGATGTTCTTGAGTGTATGCATTTTCCCAACACAAGCCACTATCGTGGGCCATTTTTTGGGCTTCTGTCACAATTTTAGGCCAAATCTGATGCTTCTGTCATAATCATGGCCTGACGTGCTATGATTGTGGGTCGTTGTTCTAGCCTGAATGTCTCCGAAACTTCTCTGTTCTTCGATTTTGACCATGAAACACTAGCAAACACATCAAGGTACCTAAAAAACATAATATTTAAGCTCAAAGACTTATACTAACTCGTAAAAAAACTTAAAACATAAATAATTAACAAACTAACACAATTCTAACCTAAACACATACTAAATGATTGAATTAATGGCTGAACATATATCAAACTATACCTTAAAACACGATGCAATTTATTCTTATCAATGAATGTGATTAACGTACCATTAGTCCCGTCCAGCCACAGTGTGATGATTATTCTATTGCTAGTGATAGACTAAGGAGGGAAATTTCACAATGTGATGATTATTTTATTGCTAGCGATAGGCCAAGGAGGGAAATTCAAAAACCTGCTAAACTCATTGAAGAAGATGACAATATGTTTACTTATGCTTTAGCAATTGCAGAAGAAATTCTTGAAGGTATTGAACCTTCCTCTTACTTTGGGGCTATTTCTTGTCTTAATTCTTTACAGTGGCTTATGGTAATGAATGAAGAGATAGAAAGTCTCTATAATAATGAAACTTGGGACTTAGTTGAGCTTCCTAAAGGTCGTTGTGCATTAACTTATAAGTGGATGTATAAATGGAAAGATGCAATATGGAAAGCACGACTAGCTATTTGAGTTTGTGATCAAAAAGAAGGAATTAACTTTATTGAAGTATTCTCTCATGTCTTTCGTCATACGTTCATTCAAGTTCTTCTTGCTTTCGTTGCTCTCTTTAATTTGGAGTTAGGGTAACTTGATGTTAAAACAACTTTTCTTCATAGCAAGCTAGAAGAAGAAATCTACATAAAGCAACCCCAGGGTTTTGTCGTTTCAGGTAAGAAGCATTGTGTTTATCGTTTGAAAAGATCATTATATTGCTTTAAACAAGCTCCCAGGCAGTGGTATAAAAGGTTTGACTCCTTCATGATTGGGTAAGGCTACACAAGGAGCAAACATGATAATTGTGTATATTTTAGTCAGTTTGAAAATGGTTCCTTTGTTTACTTCTTGTTATATATCAATGACATGCTAATAGGTTCCAAGTATAAGTCATTGATCACAAGTTGAAATCTCAACTTAGTAGGGAGTTTAGATGAAGGATATTTGTGCAATAAAGAAGATTTTGGGCATAAACATTCATAGGGATCGACAGGTTGGTAAATTGTACTTGTCTGAAAAGAAGTACATTGAAAAAGTTCTTGGTAGCTTCAACATGGGGACTTGCAAACTAGTTTTTACTCTTTTAGCTGCTCACTTCAAATTATCTTTTGAACTTTGCTCGAAAACAAAGGAAGAGATTAAACATATATCACGCGTTCCGTATTCTAGTGCAGTTGATAGTCTCATATATGCCATTATTTTCACTAGACTTGATCTGGCATATACCATTAGCACAGTGAGTTGGTATATGCATAATCCCAGTAAGGATCATTGCAGCGTTGTCAGTGTATCCTTCGTTATTTGAAGGGAACTTCTGATTTGGGCTTAGTGTTTGATAGAAACAAAGTTACATCTAATGATGTTGTTAGGTTCATTGATTCTAACTATGGTGGTGACCTCAATCGACAAAGGTCTCTTTCTAGCTACATCTGCACTTTATGTTCTTATGTTATTAGTTAGAAGGCATCGTTGCAACCCATTTCTGCTTTATTTACTACAAAGGAAGAATATGTTCCAGCTACTTGTTACAGTCTAAACAAAACAATATAAATTAAGTTCTACCTAGACAAAACTAGAGGCAAGCATACCTC
Source organism: Erythroxylum flavicans (assembly GCA_027576715.1). Classification (NCBI taxonomy): domain Eukaryota; kingdom Viridiplantae; phylum Streptophyta; class Magnoliopsida; order Malpighiales; family Erythroxylaceae; genus Erythroxylum; species Erythroxylum flavicans. Next base: position 16,876 of record JANZXP010108547.1, read on the forward strand.
ATCGACAAGTAATATAAAATGGTAATAACCAGATATCGTATCTCAAGGATTCCAACACGCAAGACAATTAAATTAAACGATGCAAAATTACTCAGACGATTAAGAATTGATTGATTTGAAAATGAAATAAAATAAACGATTTAAGGAAATATGCTTGATGCAAAATATGAACTAAATGTGACTAAACTTAATCAAATGACAAAATTTGGCTAAGGTGTCAGATTTTAATTGGATTGGACACTAAAAATAATAGTGGATTGATCTAGGAATTACTTCACTTAAGCAAGTTGAACCCAATGTTCATAGGAATTCCCTTCTCTTCTAAATCCGAGTTACTCACTTGGTTCATAGATAATTCGGAATAAAAGGCATTCAATACGAGAAGCCTAAAATTTAGTTCGTTAATCCTAGGTATCCTCACACAAGATCCTAAGGTTGGTCTACACTTTAGTCTCCAGTATATTGTTTGATTAATTTTCCGACAAATTAAATCCCATTGGTTATAACATTCAATCATCTAAGGCCTTAATTTAGGTGATAAAGCTAAATTAGGACTAAAAAAATGCACTCAATCAAGCAAAAACTAATACCACAAAAATTGTCCTAATCCAAAATCGATCCTATCTTTAATCAAAGACAAACTTACTCATACATATCCATCGATGCAACAAAAATCATAGTCATAGTATATAATTGCAGAATTAAAATAATAAGGAAAAAATAAATTAAATCCTAGTAAAACAGTAGCTGCTGGGATTGAAAAGCTTGGCTAGGTAACTGGCTTCTTTTGAGGCTTGTGTGAATGGAGACTACTTATGTTGTTGGAGGGTTGCGTTGCTGTGTTGTGATGAAGGCTAACTTGATAAATAATTAATTACGGTCTACTCCTATTCACGCACATTCCTTCTCCACTGCTAGCTCTTGCTTTTATTTCATTGTAACGTTACTCTCCTTTCTTTTTATTTTTCACGCTCTCCAGCTAGTCTTCTTTGCAGTCGCTACTCCACTCTCGTTGTCTAGCCTCCTACAGTCGCTACTCACGTTGTCTTTCTATTTTTCACACTGCTCTCACTACTCACGCAACTCCACTCTATTTCTATGTTCTCGTTTTTGCTCCAGCCCTCTCTCACGCAGCTCTTCTCTTCTCTACTCACGCTACTCCTCTCTTTTACCACCACTAGCTGCTTTATTATTTCTCTTCATTGAATCGCATTAGCTCACACTTCGTTCCTCCCTCTGTCGCCAACCTCTCTTCACTTCACTTTCACTGACACGCTATTCTCTTCTTTTACTCACACACCCAGCGTTTTTCAACAAAACTCCAGCCTCTCTTCACGTTTTTTTCCTCTTTTCTCCCTATTCATGCTTCGAACTTTCTCTCTTTTTTATTTATTGATGTGACAAATAAAGCTCTTGGTCCAACTTACTCACGCATGCCTTGGTTCACGCATATTACTGTCTTCGTTACTCTCCTTTCACTGTTGTGCCTATGCAGTGTTCACGTTTTTTCAACACAGCTGCTACTCCTCTTTGTTCTTTTTCCACTTTCAGCTCACACTCTTCGTTCCTCCCTCTGCCGCTAGCTTATTCCTTTTGTTTTCTCTCCATTAAATGCACCTTCCAGCTATCATCCTTCACGCATAACCACAACCATGCTCTTTCTTCATGCACACTTCTCATTCTTCTCTTGGCCAAAACGTTTACGTTTTTAGGTGGCCAAAATGTTAACATTTTTCTTTTTATCCTTGCTTCCTTTTAGAGCTCTTAAGGTTCCAAATCTAATGTGTACCTAAAATTAAAACAAATAACTCTTAATTAGTGCAATTTAAATGTTAAATGGACAAGAGTTTAGCAAATTATATATC
>JANZXP010108563.1:0-18734 GCA_027576715.1 Erythroxylum flavicans
CATGTATGCATGTACAAACATTTCATGTGCAAGAATTCACTAATTATTATTCATATGCATATATGAATGCATGCATAAGTCACTATATATTTATACACTCCTAAACATGACAATTTACCAATATACCCTTCCTGTTGGTGAGGGGATGTTACAGGAAACCTCCTAATCCGGGAATACGTCGAGTCAGCTTCTTCTCCTCTTCTCTCTTCCTTCTTCTCTTCCTCTATCTATCGATGTTTTCTCTCTAGGGTTTCTCAAGGTGGCTAATGCAAAACTCCCCTTTTTGCCTCTTTTTTGTTCTTTAAATATGCACTTATGTTCTGAGTAACCCTAGGATTTTTTTAGGGTCCGAAAGGTCCAAAAAATTCCTCTAAACTTGAAGTTCTTAAGTGTCTGCGCCTCTACCCGACACAGGGTACAATCATGGGCCATTTTTTGGGCTTCTGTCATGATCGTGGGCTAAACCTGATACTTCTGTCACGATTGTGACCTGACATGTCACGATCGTGGCCAATTGTTTTGGCCTGAATGTCTTCGAAATTCCTCTGTTCTTCGATGTTGACCCTAAAACACTACCAAATACATCAAAGTACCTCAAAAACATAATATTTATGCTCAAAGACTTGAACTAACCCATAAAACACTTAAGAACATAAATAATTAACAAACTAACACAATTCTAATCTAAACAAATACTAAATGATTGAATTAACAGTTAAACACATATCAAATTGTGCCTTAAAACACGATGCAATTTACACTTATCAGTGTAGAGGTATGTATATGTATGAGATGGTTATAATTGTTAGGATGTCATTTTATGTCTTATCATTGAAATTCTCATGCTGATGTAGTTTCTTTCAATGTTAAAAAAAAGAGAAAAGAAAAAGAAAAAGAAAAGAAAAAGAGAGAAAAAAGAAAAATAAAAATATATGTTTAAATAAAATTATAAAGGAGGAAATGCATATGTTTTGAAAAGTTGTCTATAATTAGTTTTTCGTCCTAAAATTGTATTGAATGGGTGATTTAAGTATGTTGAATATGAGGTAGATGTTGTCTCTGAAGGTTCACTCCTTATAGTTTCAATATATTGATATCATCAGTTTTTATGAGTGATTCCTTCCAATTGAATGTGCTTGATATGGTTTGTGGTGAGAGAGCTTGAATTTGTGCTAGGAAACATAGTTTTTGCATTCATTATAGTTGATGCACACAATTGTGAGTGAATGTTGGTTTTTGCACTTGATGGTATATTGAGTGTTTTCCTTTTTTTCACTAGCTTTAATGACTTTCATGCTACTTTACCCAAATACTTCTCACCTTACCGTTGCCCACATTACAAACCTAAAATGTCCTTTGATTCATGATTTTGCAAGTGATTTTTAGTGGTGGAGAAATAAAATGATTTGCAAAGTTGTGGAATGACATAATCACGAATGGAATTGTGTGTCCTCGTGAATACATCTTACTTAAACATATTTTCCAAGTCTATCATTAAATTACTTAGTTTCTGAAGGTGATGAGTGTTGATTGATCATGAGTAGAAGCTTTGAATACTGAGTTTTTGTTATGGTTTTTGAAATTCTTTCATCTTTGCTTATGATTATGTATTCTTAGAAATTATGGGAAATGTGTAAATATTTTGGGTCTGTGATCTTAATTTTAATGTTTTGCCAAGGACGGCTAAAAGCTAAGTGTGGAGGAAATTGATATGTGCTTAATTGATTGTATATTTATTCAATAACACTTAGTGCTTAATGATACGAAAATGATTAAGATACTCACTTTAGTTCATATATGGTTTTACATATAGTTCAAAAGTGAAAGAGCTAAAGTGAGTCAAATGCACCATGTTTGGGCCATTTTTAGAAGATTCACACTCATTTGTCTTCATGAAGCAAGAAGAAGAAGATTAAAAGCAAGAGAAGATAAGAAAATGCCAAGAAAGATGAGATATATGTTGAACATATCAAAAGGAGGAGATAAAAAGAAGAGAAAAAAGAGAATGAAATGAAAAATACTTTTGGCCATGCCAAATTATTACACAACAATGAGCATTAACTCACGACTGTGTAGTATATTGCATGGATGTCTCACGCCCATGCAAAGGTGTGTCACACCTCTCACATCTGTGACACATCAAGTTATGAGTGTGACAATGCCACCTCACCTATTTTTAACCTACTTTTTAGTATAAAGTAAAAGGTGTTGTGACGTTTTTAGTGTTTTCGGCTAGGAGAAGAATGAAGAGGGCAATAGAAGCTCTCAACCATGAGAGATCCATAAAGTGGTAGCTTTTCGACGTCGGTTCAGAGGTGACATCGACGCCGACAACTTGGTTAAGCATTCCTTCCTTGTATTTGTTGTTTCTTTCTCTTCTTATGGATTGATTGTGTTATCTTACGCATATGGATTTGAGTTTTGTGTATGAATGATTGTATTATCATATAGTACTAGAATTTCACTATAATCCATAGCTGTTATATTTGAGATTCATTTGTAGTGACTAATAGTTTGCAATCATTAGGGATAAGATAACCTAGGTTGAATGACTCGAGCGTATGTAGTTGTTGCTTAGATTAATTGGTTTTTCTAATTCGTAATGCGACTATCCAATTGAATTTAAAGATTGTATCCTAGGTTATTTGGTAGTTAGGTTTAATTAACGATCGTCTCTTAATTAAAAAGAACCTAAGGGAAAACTCGGGTTAATAGAGCTTATCATTAACTTACGATTAATAGTTCAAGGAGAGGTAAAAGAGCAACATTTCAATGAAATATATTTAATTAAGGTATAGGTCGAGATTGAACTAAAGAATCGGACACTTAACAAATTCACCACTTTCATCATTTTTATGTGTTTTCTTTATTACTTTCGGTAGTTAGTTTAGTTTTATTTTCTTATTTTAAACCAAACCAAACTCCCCCAAGCCTAAACACCAATTAATTTCATTTCAACAACTTTACACACACTCTCTGTGGGATCGACCTAGACTCACCGCTGCTATATTGGTAGGTCTAGTTTAATTTTGCATTGATGTCAGGCTACTTACATGTGTTTAATCATGTGTGACGATTGAAAAAATAGGAAATATGAGTCTATTATTAATTTTTTGGTTTATTCTACAATGGGCTCAATGTTTTGAAGTCTATTGATGCATCTGGCCTAGTTAGGAATACTAATACTTTATTTGAAATATTCGATGAAATTATGAATCAAGTAGGGCCAGAAAAATATTGTTCAGTTTATTAGTAACAATGATTCCGCTTATAAAGCGATAGGAAGAAGGTTACAAAGCAAGTATAATATTTTTTTTAGATTCCTTATGCTACACATTACATTAGCTTAATATTGGAAAATATAGGAGAAGCTAGTTATTTTCCTATTATTAATGAGATTGTGCAGAAAGCCAAAAAGGTAACCAAGTTCATTTATAATTGTGCATGGGTCTTGAATTTAATGGGAAAGGATTTTGCCAATAGTAGAAATTTGTGTCGTCTTGCTGTCACAAAATTTGCAACAAATTTCTTTTGCTTCAGTTTTTTATTATGATGAAGGAGTTGAGATAGATGTTTACAAGTGATAAGTGAGTTACATCTCAGTATGCTAGATCTAATGCTGGATTTGAAGTTTCCATAATTATACTTCAAGATATTGAATTTTGGTTCCAATTCCAATTTGTCATTTGAGTTTGTGAACTTTTTGTGAGGGTGCTTCGTTTGGTTGATAGTGATGAAAAGGCAACAATGGGTTATTTTTTTGATACCATGGAGAGAACAAAGGAAGCAATCAAGGCTAATATGAAAAATAGGCCTTCTTTGTACGCACTTTATCTTGCAGTCATCATTGACATATGAGAAAGGCAACTTTACTCTCCGTTGTTTACAACTAGGGCATTTTTTAATATTAGTGTCTATTTCAGATCAAATTTTATAAAGAAAGCTGAAGTTATTAGGGGAATGTTATCAACTATTATAAAAGTTGTTGCCTATGAGATGATGTAAGTTCTCCTAAGCTCACAAATGTAGCTTTATAAGTAGTCTTCTGAGGATCTCAGGATGCCAATTGTTGTTTGACAAATAGCAAAACTTAACCTAGGTATATATTTTTTTCACTTTTGTTACTTGTTGAAAATTAATTATCACTTTATTTTGTTTATAAAGCTACTTTTTTTGTCTTACGACTTACAGTTTATTGGTGGAATCAATTTAAAAGTGGTGTTCCATAATTGCAAAGGTTTGCAATTCTAATTCTAATTCAATGTGTATATGCAACAGACTTTTAAAGGAACTAGAACACATTTGAATTTATCTATTTAAAAAAAGAATAGATTGAAGTACAAGAGATTGAATGACTTGGTCTTTTTTTAGTACAATTTAAAGTTTCGGGAAAGGTATGTTGTTATCATTATTAAGTTAAATATAATTTCTTATAATTTTTAATAATTAAATTTTATTATTTACTAGGACTCTTAATAAAACAAATAGTTCAGTATATTTAATTTGCATTGATAATATCAATCTTTTGGTGGATTGAGTTTCTAAGGAACCGAGTTTGATAAATATGAGTGACTTGGAAGATAATCTTGGATGGGAAAAGATCAACATGTCATTTGGTACAATAAATTTGAATGATGACCAAATAAGAATTAGAGTTAATGCAGTTACAGCGAGTATCCCCCTAAACGATTGAATGAAGTTCCAGTTTTTGTTTCTCCTCTTCTTTTAATTTTACTTATATTTGATGTATATGTTAAATTCTACATATGCAATGTAATTGTAAATATTTTTGTTTCGAGTTTCATTTCTACTTTGTTGTTTCCTCATCAAGTACTATTTTTGTAAATTATAATAGTTAGAGAGTTAAGAATGTTTATTGTTCTTTTTATTTGATGTAATTATTATTTATTATGTGATGAAATTGTAATATTTTAAATACTTTGTATTGTTCTTAATTTTATATTTGTATGATAATTAAATGATCCTTTTTATATTATTTGTGGTTATTATTTATATGTGAAATATTTGAAAATTAATGTTAATAAAATAAATAAATTATTGTTATTTTAAAATTATGTTATTTTGATTTTTAGAGACATGTTTAATGTAAAATTATAAAGTATACAGTACAATATATTAAGGGTTGATTACCAAAAAAAGTCTAAACTTTGGTCAATTTTTCAATTATATCCCGAACTTTAAAAAATAGCAATAAAATACCTAAACTTTCAATTTTTTTCAATTCTAGCCCAAACTTCAAAAGTGGCAATAAAATGCTCTAACTTTCAATTTTATTCAATTATGGCCTGATGTTATCTATTGTTCTCCCGATACCTTCAACCATTTTTTCTGTTTGTTTTTTTGACATCCCAAGCTACTTTCGCAGTACAGTGTACTGCACCAGCAAGCTCCTCGCTTTTAGTTCTTTCTCCTGATGCCTTTAGTAAGAGGGCATCGGCGCTACGTAATATTAAGAGGGCATTGAGAGAACAAACTGAAAATGAAAGAAAAAACTAAAATCAAAGCATAAAGTTATCGGGTTGCGTAATCTAATTTAGGTCATTTTAAAACAATAACGTTGTTTTAATTACGTGATTAAATAATGTCGTTTCATTAATTTTCATTTGTTGTGTTAATTTTGACTGACGTATATTAATAGTTAAAAGTTCCAAAGCACGTAGCAACCCACGCCAACAAACTTAACGAAAACTCTAACATTGAGCTAGAATTGAAAGTTTGAGCATTTTATTGCTGCTTTTGAAGTTCGGGCTAGAATTGAAAAAATTTGAAAGTTTGGACATTTTATTGCTACTTTTTAAAGGTCGAGCTATAATTAAAAAATTGACGAAGGTTGGGTTTTTTTTATAATTAACCCATATATTAATTGACTCTTTTGCAATTTTTAAAAGTTTTGGGACTATTTTATAGATTTAAAAAATTGCTCGAAATAGTACTTGATATTGATCGGTACTAGTAGAGTGTTGTATTAGAATCCAATCTAGCACCGAGGCCAGTATAATATTCATAACATTGGTTACATCAGCAGCAATGTGAAACTTAATTGATAAAATCCTACCGATGTTAAGGTTTTTGTCAATTGAAAGTTTAATTTAAATAATTTAAAAACATATAGTTCTTTTTAAAAGCTTTTGAACATTTTTTATCAATAAAATGTGTAAAAATTAATTAAAACATCACCATTTATCACTTACAACAATAACATAAAAGCAAACCTAGCAAGCAACAGGGAAGGGAAGGAGATAGGTAAGCCTAATCCAAAATTTAGGGATCTTATATAGACTCGGTGTCAATCTCAATCAAATGGCTTTGTGCATCCGATCCGATCCGTTACTGTTAGTGACTGACAAAAGAGGCTTTAGGGCAAATGCAACCAAAAGCCGCAGAGCAGACACTTACCTTCTCTTCGTAGTTCAACTGTGGGGACTACACGACACTTAAAAACCAGACTGTAGTTCACCAAATTTAATCAAGGATGAACCCACCCACTGAAAATTTCATGTGGTTCCCACATTTATCCTATTGTTTCGATCCATACCGTCACATCCACATCATGACTTCAATCTGTTCGCCAACCGCACCCACAACATACAGCCGCGCAACACTCAATAACACCTCTGAAATTAATAATTAAAGAAAATCTAAGATAATAATAGTATATTAGATTTTTTTTTTGTGTGCTTTTTAAGCTTGAGCTTCACGTCCGCGTTTTCCTTCTCGCTCTCACCCCTGTCTCTTAAATTCCTTTTCATTTCCTAGGTTATTTTTTGTTTCAATACTTGGCCGTTTTCGTCTCCGTTCCGATTCCCACTCTTGTACTCTAAGCTTCTTCTTCCTCTCTCACCTTAGTTCCGATCCGTTCCCTTTTCTTTACTTGTCAGGTACTTAGTTTTGTTGTCCCCTAATTTTGTGTTAACACGATTATCTGTTTCTAGTTTATTTTTTTTGGATCTCTGCTTGTCTTTTGTTATAGTTTCGATTTGTTTCAGTAGCCAATCTGATAAAATAATCCATTTTTACGGTGTTTTAGTAATTTGGGGATTAATTTAGGGTTGCGAGTGGATGGTGTGTTTAGTGGCTGATCTGAGTTCATGGGTATTGCTACTAGTGGGTTGTTGTGTTACTTTTATTTGATTGCATTTTTTATGTGCTTTTTCTTTGCGTAATTGAGATTAGAATAAAGCATATTTATGGTAAAGTGGTTAAGCATTTGAATTTTCAATACTTACTGTTTGAGGTGTTTTTCTCGTCTTGTTTCTAATATACGTTTGACTTTTTAGTGTCTTGTAGGTGTTTGTTTTTGCTTCAGTTTGCTTATGTTGGTTTGTTTACCAGCGTGTATTGAACATATGTTTGTTGATTTAAATGTTTAGGGCGCACAAGCCAATGGTCTTGTCTTTTGTTTGTTACTGCTTGAAGAAATTAAGTTGAAGACTTGTATATCTTAAATGAAGCGAACTGAAACAAAACATTTCAGTATCTAAGGATTAACCTAATCTTTTGTTTGATGAAAATGATTAAACATGTCGCTTTTAGTTTGCTTCTTTTTATTTATTTCTTCATTCTTTCCCCTCAATTAATCTTGCCTTTCTTTTCCATTTTCTTTTCCATAGTTTGAGTTGTATAAATTGATTTGATTATTTCATACATGAGCGATCGGTGTTATTCATGGAACAATAAGTCATTATATGACAGCTCATCAAGGTATGTCTAACAGATTCCTGTTTGATTCTTTCACATACAGTATGGCAATGGAAGTTACCCAGGTGCTATTGAATGCACAATCAATTGATGGAAATGTGCGTAAACATGCTGAAGAAAGCTTAAAACACTTTCAAGACCAAAACCTTCCTGGCTTCTTATTATCACTTTCTGGAGAGCTGGCAAATGATGACAAACCTGTAGATAGTCGGAAATTAGCAGGTTTAATACTTAAAAATGCGTTGGATGCTAAGGAACAACACAGAAAGCTTGAGCTTGTGCAAAGATGGTTGACACTGGACAATAACGTCAAGAGTCAAATTAAGACAGTATTGTTAAGGACCCTTACTTCCCCTGCATTTGATGCTCGTTCAACTGCATCTCAAGTCATTGCCAAGATTGCAGCTATTGAATTGCCTCAGAAGCAATGGCCTGAGCTAATAGGATCCCTTTTGTCAAACATTAACCAGCTACCTGCTCACGTCAAGCAAGCCACTCTAGACACTCTTGGCTATCTATGCGAGGAAGTCTCTCCTGATGTTGTAGATCAAGATCAAGTGAATAAAATACTTACAGCAGTAGTTCAGGGTATGAATGCATCTGAAGTCAACAATGATGTCAGACTTGCTGCCACTAGAGCACTATACAATGCTCTGGGCTTTGCTCAAGCAAATTTTAGCAATGATATGGAGAGGGATTATCTAATGCGAGTTGTTTGTGAGGCTACCTTGTCCTCTGAAATGAAGATTCGACAAGCAGCTTTTGAGTGTCTGGTTTCCATTTCATCAATGTATTATGAGAAACTAGCTCCTTATATCCAGGACATCTTTAACATTACAGCAAAGGCTGTGAGGGAGGATGATGAGCCTGTGGCTCTTCAAGCTATTGAGTTTTGGAGTTCTATTTGTGACGAGGAAATAGACATCTTGGAAGAATATGGGGGTGATTTAACTGCAGATTCTGATGTCCCTTGCTTTTATTTCATCAAGCAAGCTCTCCCTGCTCTTGTGCCAATGTTGCTGGAGACACTACTTAAGCAAGAGGAAGATCAAGATCAGGATGAAGGGGCTTGGAACATTGCAATGGCTGGGGGAACATGTCTTGGTTTGATTGCTCGAACTGTGGGGGATGATATTGTCCCTCTTGTTATGCCATTCATTGAAGAGAACATAACAAAACCAGATTGGAGACAAAGGGAGGCAGCTACTTATGCCTTTGGCTCAATATTGGAGGGTCCGTCCCCTGACAAGTTGACACCTATAGTCAATGTTGCCTTGAACTTCATGCTTAGTGCTTTGACAAAGGACCCTAATAGCCATGTGAAAGATACAACTGCTTGGACACTGGGAAGGATATTTGAGTTTCTTCATGGTGCAACTTTAGATTCGCCCATTATTACCCAGGAAAATTGCCAGCAGATTATTACCGTTCTACTTCAGAGCATGAAGGATGTGCCAAATGTAGCTGAGAAGGCATGTGGTGCCCTCTATTTTCTTGCCCAAGGTTACGAAGATGTGGGCTCACCATCTCCACTGACTCCTTATTTCCAGGAAATTGTCCAGTCTCTTCTCACTGCTACTCATAGAGAGGATGCAGGGGAATCACGGTTAAGGACTGCCGCATATGAGACATTAAATGAAGTAGTGAGGTGCTCAACTGATGAAACAGCACCTATGGTATTTCAGTTAATTCCTGTCATTATGACAGAGCTTCACAAAACTCTGGAAGGGCAGAAACTACCGCCTGACAACAGAGAGAAGCAGGGTGAATTGCAAGGTCTTCTTTGTGGTTGTTTACAAGTCATCATTCAGAAGTTAGGTTCATCAGAGCCAACTAAGCATGTGTTTGTACAGTATGCGGACCAGATAATGGGACTATTCCTAAGAGTATTTGCCTGTAGAAGTGCAACTGTTCATGAGGAAGCCATGCTGGCCATTGGAGCCCTTGCCTATGCAACTGGTCCAGACTTCGCAAAGTACATGCCAGAGTTCTACAAGTATTTGGAAATGGGTCTTCAAAATTTTGAGGAGTACCAGGTTTGTGCTGTAACAGTTGGTGTGGTCGGAGATATTTGCAGGGCAATGGAAGATAAAGTTTTGCCATATTGTGATGGGATTATGACTCAACTTCTCAAGGATTTGTCAAGCAATCAATTGCATCGATCTGTTAAGCCTCCAATCTTTTCTTGCTTTGGTGATATTGCACTGGCAATTGGTGAAAAATTTGAGAAGTACTTAATGTATGCCATGCCCATGCTTCAAAGTGCTGCTGAGTTGTCTGCCCACACTGCAGGTGCTGATGATGAAATGATTGAGTATGCAAATTCCCTTAGAAATGGAATATTGGAGGCATATTCAGGCATTCTTCAAGGATTCAAGAACTCTCCCAAAGCCCAACTCTTGATTCCTTATGCTCCTCATATTGTTCAGTTTTTGGATAGCATGTACATGGAGAAAGACATGTGAGTTTCACCGATTATGATCGTGCTTGTTTTATATTTTGCATACGCTATCATTAATCACTACCTTGATATCTTTGTTTGCAGGGATGACATTGTGATGAAGACTGCTATTGGAGTACTTGGGGATCTAGCAGATACACTTGGAAGTAATGCTGGTTCTTTGATACAGCAGTCTCTTTCTAGCAAAGACTTTTTAAATGAATGTTTATCTTCTGAGGACCATATGATTAAGGAATCTGCTGAATGGGCGAAGATGGCCATTAGTAGAGCCATTTCCGTCTGAGGTTATTTTTAATTGGCGTGTTTGTTTCCTTTTAGAAGTCCCTGCATGCATTTGGGTCAGTTGAGTCTGTCAGGTCATGTGCCATTTTCTGTATAACTGAAGTTATCGATCCTCAGGCTGTTAAACTCATGCATCAGAACCATGGGGTCAGGTTCTTGTTTTTAACGTCATGGTGGGTTTTGAAAAGAAATTTTGGAATCCCTTGAAAGACAGGAAAAGAGAGAGAGAAGGTGAATTAGAGGATGAGATTGTCATGATGGGGCAAGACCTAACTTCCGTAAGATTATAAGGTACAAGTGCCCGCAGCTGGTAATTTGGTGTCGGTCTTGGTACTATCAGAGACCTATCAACTGTGCCGGCTGTCATGATTTTCATCACTGGAGTGCATCTAGCTTACTGGGGTAGATAACTGCTATACTGCAGCATTTTAGGTGCGGTACTTTTCGAAACTTGAAGATCACCCGGTTGCCTTATTTCGAAGGCCTAGATTCACTGCTAGAATTTTGACCCCCTGGTGTTTTCATTTTTCATTTTTCATTTTCATTTCTGCATTAGTTCATCAATTATGTCTGTCTGGTCAGATTGTAATTTTAAATGTTTCAGTCATTTGTCATATACTCGACTGGGGGCCTTCGAATCATTGTGAATGGTGTCCCATCACGCAATGCATTACACTTTTCTGTTGAAGTTTCACCACAGGTCTGAAGCATATACCTCTTGTTTTTCTTCTCTCTGTCGGCCTTTTCTCGTCATTCTTTTGTCCTTAGAACTGTAATATTCTGATTGATATATATTTTTTTGGGTGAAATGTAATATTCAGGTAAATTATCTACCAGTTTAGAACTGTTACGTGCCAGCTCTGGTGAGAAACGATTTAAGAGGCACGAGCGTCACATATTGTGAGAGGCATTGTAGTTGAATGGTTATATTACTTATTGGAAGCAGCTATATGACAATATAACGGAATTGTGATGATTACTGCATTTCCTTTTTGTATTTCAGTTCGCGCTTTCAGGGACTGGGGAAGTACATAATTGATTTTTGTGATCGTTATTACTATTGTCTCCTGGCTGTTGCATGCTTTTCTATTGACGCGGACGTCTTCCTGTTCATTTAATTTGGTTAAGTCAGTCCTTTTCTTATTGAACTAACCAAAATTTTTGTTCGAGTGGATAGTCTCAGATTTTATTTGAATCGTTTATTAATTAATGAATTTAAATTGATCACTTTTTTATTTACAATATTTGAGGGACTCGATAAAGTTTTTGGGTTTGCTTATGGAGTAACACAAGCAAGGTTGTCTATAACTTTTAGGTCTAAGCATTATTTTTAGAATATGAAAGCTTGCTGTCATGGGAGAATTTACAATCTTATATTGTATTTTTCTTCTTTAGTAGAATATGTTAAAGCAAGAACAACACTATTGAGAAATTAATAGATGTATGAACACCATAATTTGATGTTGTACTACGTAATATAAGTACGCATTTACCTTAAATAATGATGCATGTTATTTTGATCTGGCTTTAGAAGGCAGGTACTCTTTAAATTGTGGGCACTTTCTATAATCTTTGGTTTTCTTTTCAGTAATTTTAAGATGATGATTCATTATTTTCCGTGACCATTGGAGCTTGATTTGCAACGATGCTGCAAATTGAAATCTGACCTTTTATAGAAGAAAATTGAGTAAATTACATACATCGATTTTATAATTTCATCAATTTTGCAAAAATATCTCATATTTAAAAAAATTTCTTAGGAGAACTTCATTTGTGTAAATTAAAGAAGAAAAGTCCTATGTTAGGGTATGGGAATTTGGAGAGGGAATTTTTGATATAAAAAACTTTTATTTAATATCTATCTTAAGATGTCATATAATATATAAGGTAAAGATTTTGACAAAATACTCTCGTAATATAAATACTAGTAGGACTAGTCATTATTTTGGAATATATATTACATTGTTATAGGATAGTTGTACTCCCTATTGAATTATTTTATAAGGTTGATCAGGAATAAAAAAAAGAACTTCGTACACTAAGGATAGGAGACTATTAAATTTTAGAACTATTGTAATAGCCAAAAGATTGTCTAAGAAGTTCCAGAGTTTATAGAAGCTATCAACCATTGATTCCCCAATTATGACAATTTCAATGCTCATCTTGTCGTGGACTTCTTGGACTAATATCAATTGCTTCATCCAATTTAAGGTACTTTGAGTGAATTTTTGGAGAGAGACTTAGAAACTCTGGAGTATTCTTTCCTTCTAAATAGCATATATACCAGAATTGATCACAAGATTAAGCTTAATTTAATCACCCTAGTGCATGAATTTTACACTCCTTGTCCAGTTGATGGACCAGAGCCAACTTTTACCCATATAGTCGAGTTTGTAGAGCAGTAGAGCTTGTCCTAAAAACAAAGCAGAGAAGCAACAATTTCATAGGAGATTATTTGAGCTCTCAAGGCATTGGTTACCGAGTTTACGTGATAAGTTAAGATGAGATACCTTTAAGTTTGTCTAGTGTCCTTAAGCCATGCTTAATGGTAACTAGAGAATGATTGATGCTTTAAGACTCTGTTGGGGAACCTAATGGGTCTCCACCAATTGGTTCTATTGGTAGTAGGTCTGTTCAAATTAAAGTAAGATTTGTTAATGAATTTCTTAAAGCTGTGATGCCCTAAAGTGACCTTAGCAACTTCCTCAATGCTTGGGTTATATCCAGGAATATGATTAATAATTGTATTGAATCCTCTAACCTTGTAGTAACAAACTCTATTTGCAATTATTGAGCTAACAATGGCAAAGAGAGGGATAAGAAACATCATATTCTTTGAAGTTTAAGTGTAATGGGCCTAAGTCATTTCAATTATTAAACCAGAAGAACTTATTTTCACCATTTCCAACTTGGAATTGAACTCCTTAAGCCATGAATTCTCTAAGCTTTAGAATTTTAATGAGGGCCCAAGAATAGGCTTACTTTCACTTGACATTCCAAAAGCTCCTATCATTGTTGATGTATGAGTGAACTCAATTCACTCGTATTGATTACAAGTCTATCACCAACTTTTATACGCATTTGTTACAAGCATTTTGTTAGTGCTTCTTACTGGAATGATCCCTAAGCCACCCTCTTCCTTAAGAACACAACATTTGGACCATTTTATCTTTGCAACTTGGTGATTCCTAGTGGATTCTTTTTTTAGGATTCCCTCAATGTCCCTAGTTAGTTTTTGAGGCAAGAAGAGGTGATAATGACAATATATATTGAGTTTGTTAAGAATTGTAGAGATAAGTTGTAGGTGACTAGCATAAGGTAGGAAATTGTTTGTCCAATGGTTAATTCTCTTATTAATGGAGTAAAAAAGATGGGGGCAATTAGAATAGGAGAATCTTTTATCTATGATTAGAATTCCTAGATATTTAAAAGGAAGTTCAGAGTGCCTCGGACTGGAAATTAGGTAGACAGAATAAATGAGAGCCTTAAAATTAGAGGAAATATAGAGGTAGCTTTTTTTCTTGTTGATGCTCAGGCCTAAAAGGCTGTTGAAGAGATGTAAAGAGTCCACTAATAAGCTTAAGGAATCATTGTTCGGAATATATAATAGGATCAAAACATGCAAAATATATGTTAACCATTCCAACTCTCTTAGATTTATAGTGATATTTGAAATCCCTTCCTTCTTTAATAAAAGCATGCAAAATATATGTGATTTTCATAAAGTATTTCACTAATATGATACCACTATATACTATAAAAAAATTGATTGCATATATCTTCATTGTCTTGACCATTGAATGTCTAAAGAACATACACATTAATACAAAAATCATTTACACTTACTTATGATCAAATACGCATCTAATGCTTGTAATACTTTTCTTAACAAAATAGGGTACGTGCAATAATATCAAACTATGTACTATAATAAAAAGTAACATTACTTAAACTTATGTTACTTACCCTTAAGGGTAAGTTTATGCATGAATATGCTTTCATCTATGTTACGTTGTAGTACATAACCTGACCTTACGAAAAACAAATAAGTAAGTTTGAAACTATGTAAGGTATTCAAAAATTTGGAAATTATCACCACGCATAAAAATTTTCTTGTCCCTAAGTATTACTAACATAACAAAACAAACGAAACATAAAACACAAATCAAACAATCATAAAACAACACAACAATGACACAATGACCTAAAATCTCTTGAAATTAACTTACCTATAAACGTCAATCACTCAAAAAGATCCAAAACATTAACTTATTCCATTCATAGTCAAGTGTTTTAATTTAAATATACATATCAAACAAAATAATTACACCCTATTAATAAATACATGACACTTGCAAGCATGCCCTAATTCTTATTCACCATTCGAAAATGTAATAGGCCATCACTAAGTACCTACTCATGGAAATTTCTTGATAATTCATAAGAAGATCAATAAGCTTCACTTGTATTTAAAGCACCACATTTATATTTTTATTTAATGATAACCTAGTCTTTTGACACGAAGATAAACATTTTGTCATGAATGTCCCCCGATTACTCAACTAGGTTACATTCTTTCAAGTTTGATTTTTATTATTTTTTTCTATTTTTTTGAAAAATGAAAGAAATTGTATTAATAATAGCAAAAGCTACAAAATAATATTACAATGAGTTGTATTATCAATCCATAATTCAGCACAAACTGATGTTACAAGAGTACATTAAAAAATAAGAAATAAAAGATATTGAGTTATAACATCAAAATGTTCTTCAAATCATGAATAATTGAGCTTTGTTTGTTGTTGGCTATGAAAGCTGCTCAAACCCAATTGACAATGTTTTCGATTATCTAATATTTACCTTCTTTAATTCCCTTGTACAATCTCATGTTTCTTTCCCTCTATATGAAGTAGATGGTGGTAGTAAAAGTTGTTTTTATAAGTATTCCATTCGGTTCTTAGCAATGATCATATTGAGGGTCTCCCTCTATTCAAATGTATACTAAAGAACTTGTAACATGTACATTATCCTACTACAAATTGCTTTTGTGTAACTAAATTCAAAGAATAAATGATTCCTTCTCTTTTTTGTATGATTACATAAAGCATAAATGGGATCATATACCCCAGACTATCTATCCTTGGTTCTAAGTCTATTTTTAATTACTATCCAAGAGAATATTGAAGCCTCTGGGTTTAACAACTGCTTCCATAGAATATCAAACTAATGGACAAGTTCAGAATTATGGAGTAGATGGTGGTAGTAAAAGCTATTTTTATAAGTACTCCATTCGGTTATTAGCAATGATCATATTGAGGATCTCCCTCTATTCAAATGTATACCAAAGAACTTATGGCATGTACATTATCCTACTCCAAATTGCTTTTGTGTAAATACATTCAAATAATAAATGATTCTTTCTCTCTTCTGTATGTTTATATAAAACACACATGGGATCATATACTCCAAACCATCTATCCTTGGTTTTAAGTCTATTTTTTATTATTAGCCAAGAGAATATTGAAGCCTTTCGGTTTAATGGCTGCTTGTATAGAATATCAAACTAAGGGACAAGTTCAACATTACATGCAATTATCTTATGGCAGGAGTTGTCAAGAAATGTAACTCTCAGATTGGGAACCCAATTAATGCTATCCTCTCATATTTCATCAGGAGTCGGAGGCAAGTAATCTGCAAGTAAGGAGAATCCTCTGAAATTGCCACCCTAATCGCCATTTTGGATGAGTGAAGAGACCCTAGCATTGATTGGTATTTTGTTATTGAGTTGTGCTATTTTTTATCTTTGGATAAATGGGCTATCAGAAATCCAATTATCAAACCAAAACTAAATGTTTGCACCATCTCCAACCAATACTTAATATAGGGGTAAACCAAGCCTCTCAAGTTGAGTATGTAGTTGAAAATCCATGAAAATTCCCTAGAGTTTCCAACTTGCCAAAAATTCTGATCTTTAAAATGATATTCATTCACCCATTTAATCCATAATGCTTTTTTATCAGTAAAGAGTTGCCATATTCTTTTGCATTTGTCAAATTGGAATAATACCTAGCCCCCCTTACTTCTTTGGTATAGTCATATCACTCGATTTCACTTTAGCATTCTTACAATTTTCTATTTTTCCTCGACCACAGAAAAGTTTTAGAATCCTATCTATTTCTTAGGCAAGACGATATGTGCAAACCAATGAATATGCAAGCTATTAAACACCGAAGTAATGAGAATCAATCTAGCTGCAATTGGAAGAAATATATTTTGCTAAGCACTAATCCTTTCTTTAATCTTTTCAATCAGAGGAATGAAATCTACAAACATGGGCTTGATAGTTAAAAAGGAGGGGTGTGCAATGCAAACTCGACAAAAAGGAGGGGTGTGCAATGCAAACTCGACAAAATATAAACTATTTTAAGTTTATAAAATAGCCCCTAAATTTTTTTAGAAATTGCAAAATAATCCATTGTCATATTTTACGATTGTACTGTATAGTAAGTTTACATAAACCATGTTTCTAAAAATTATAATAATAGATAATACCCACAATTAATATGAAATAACAATAATTTTCATATATTTCACATATAAATAATAACCACAATTAATATGAAAAAATAATTATCATCATATAAGTATAAAATTAAGAACAATACAAAATATTTGAAGTATCACAATTTTATCATATAATAAATAATAATTACATTAAAAATCAAATAAAAAGAATAATAAACATCCTTAACTTTCTAATTATTACAATTTACAACAAGAATTTATGATAAGAAAACAACCAAATAAAATTAAACTTGATTTAATTTTAATTAAATATATTATTTAATTATTTAATATATTAATTATTAATAAGAATTTAAAATTTTTTAATTTAATATTACATATTTAATTAATTAAAATTAATCATTAATAAAATTGTAAATAACTTAATTTAAATTAAATTTGTAAAAGTAATGATTATATTTTTAAAATACATAAATTTTAAATAAAATTTGATTTAATAATTAAAATATATTTAAAAATAAATATCATTTATAAATAATTAAATTTAAATTATTTATTTTAAAATAAAATAATTTTTATTCATACTTTATTAATAAATATTATGTAAAAGATTAAAATAAAAATAATTTATTTAATGTATAATTATTATGAGTAATAAAAATATTTATTTTATTTTTAAAATAAAAATTTAAAAATCATAATAAAAATTGAAATAAATAATTAATTAAAACATGTTTGAAGGGGGAGGGGGTGTGGCGGGGAAAAGTTTTTGAAAATTTTTAAAAATTTTACAAAAAGTCCTTATATTTTTTAAAATTTATGGTATTGGCCAGTATTTTAAATACTGACCGGTATTTTTAAACAAAATTTCGGTACCGGCCGGTGTTTAAAATTCTGTAGGATATGTTCAAACATCTGAGGATATGTTCACACTGGTCTTCTCCATATTCACCTTAAGAGCTATGTGATTAATTGACTTTATATTTGTTCAATAACAGTTAGTGAATAATGATATGAAAGTGTTTAAGATAATCACTTTAGTTCATATTTGATTTTATGTACAATTCAAAAGCAAAAGAGCTAAAGTAAACCGAAAGCACTATATTTGAGTCGTTCTCCGAACATTCACACTCACTTGTCTTCGTTGAATGTTGTGTCTAATTTTGTTAAATTTTGCTTCCATTCACACCTTGATTTTGGTTACAAATTCTATTAAGTCAAGAAGACTTCACTTCTTCTATTGATTTTGATGAACGTCAAATAATAATAATAAAAGATATGTGTGAACTATTTTGATGAGTTTGTTAAGTACGCAGATAAATGTAAGTAGCACAAATCATCAAATCAAGATGATATTCAAGAGTTGACTAAGACAAAGTGTACGACGGAGCAGACGAAGTCACATGTCTAAAACGAAGTCATAAGACAAAGCGAAGACATAAGACGAAGCATACAAGTCAAATCAAGACGATATAATTGAAGAATAATCTACAACGCTAGTTAGTTAGTTAGTTGGAGTTGGTTACAGGACTCAACTAATAACTGATCTTTGAAGATTCTATAAGCAGTTTTCTCAAGAATAACGTTGGAGAATTAGACTATAAATATCAGTTGTAGTCATAGACAAAACAACTTTCAACTCTCAACTCTTTATTTACACGAAATAATTTTATGATCAAGTGAGTATACTGTAAAAATATCCTGAGTGAAAAGAAGGAAGAAGAGAGATCAAGAACACCTGTAACGT